>CM036247.1:397433-409933 GCA_020698575.1 Bostrychus sinensis
TTGGACATGCCCTAAGATTCAGCCACTCTGGACCATGATCGACTCTACAAAATGATTTTAGGATCTACTGTTCTCAAAGACTGCAGGGTACTGTACCTGGGGAACACTGCGGAAAAGGTGCAGAAAGAAGATCTGTATTTGACCAAGATTATGTTGACGGCCGCTAGAAAATCTATCTCTAAACTTTGGCTCAAACCTGATGTCCCAAATCCAAAACAATGGATAAACATAATACAAAACACATTATGGAAAAATTAACACATTCTATTAGATTAAAGGTACCAACCTTCATCCAAAATTGGAAGAAATGGTCTAATTTTATCCACAAAGAGGTGGAGCAAGAGTAATGTTCTATCCTCCTTTATGAAGGTAATGCAATGTAAAACTGGCCTCTTTAATTTCCATAAGTCATTGCTATTTATTTTTATTTTATCCTTTTAAACAATGTGTATTTTTATTGTATTTCATTTTCCCTATAGATAATTGTTCCACACAGTATTGTTGTATGTGATTTTAACATGATCAAATATATAATGAAATATAATGAAATATAATGAAATGTATCTAATCATGTGACCAGGATCTGACCCAGACTCAAGACGCCACAACAAGTGCAAGGGAACAATCTGTGCTGGAAATGTGGCCTTCAGGGGAGAGCAGAAACGATAACAACCCCTCCTTTACAACTCACACTGCTTTGCCTGAGAACTGGTTCAGATCCTGGACTATGCCCATATCTGGAGTGGGTGGTATGAAGTTGAGCCTGGATATATATTCAGTGTGATAGGGACGGTCGTTGTTGGACGCCCAGCGTAAGCCCTGAGTAAGATGTAGGCGGTAGGGACAGATCCAACCCAGAGCTCTGTTTAATTTGGCTTATGCCAATAAAAAGTCTTTATTGATTAGAAAAAGAACGCGTCATTATGGTGACCCCGACGTGATGAGGTCAACAAGAAAACAGGGTTAGAGCCCTGGAGGCCTGAAGTCACCTCAACCGCCGGCGTAAAAAGAGTACTCAGAACAGCCTGAAGCCTGTTCTATTCGACACCAAAAGTAGCCTGAAGTCTACACCGCGGCCAGAAGTTCGCACAATTGGACTGTTAAAGTTACGGCCGGAAGTTTGAAAAGATGGAATATGAATACCGTGGCCAGAAGTTCACGAGGAAAGAATAGAGAGTAGCCAGAAGCCTACTCCGAACAGCCTGAAGCCTGTTCTATTGGACACTAAAAGTAGCCTGAAGCCTACACCGCGGCCAGAAGTTCACATAATTTGAAAGTACTAAAGTCGTGGCCAGAAGTCCACGGGAAAAAAAAGGCGCCAGTCAACCATCGTCATTGCAGCGACCTTCTCCTCCCACTGACCCGGGCGGCCTCTACTAAAAGGTGAGCAGAAAACCTGTTTATTCAAATTTCTGCTATTGGCTAAACTAAATTGTGGTCAGTTTGTGTGGAGAGGACCGCAACAATGGAGGGTGAGTCTGACAAAGAGTTGAGTGAGTGTCAAGCTAAAAGTCAATCTTTGTAGGTTACAGTAGGTCTTTGTCATTCTAATCTCATTTTTCTTACTTCTTCAACTGATGCTTGAAAGAGGATACACTATACAGAATATTTAAAATGTTTTCTTGTAATTCAAAAAATTGAAAACAATTTTGATAACAAGCGGAAGAATAAAAAGCAAAGGAAATCTGATTTAGAGAAAGTACAAGAACACAAAATTGTTTTGAAATGTGAATAACATGTAAAAAAAAAAAAAGATCAGATACTGCTGCCTGTGTTTCCTCTGTTTTTCCAGACCTCTCCACGGTGGGACTCCACCTGGACCTGGACTCCTGCCCACGGTCAGTCCCCAGCAACAGCAGCAGCAGCCTGAGCGGCCCCAGAGATAACAGCAGCAGCCTGAGCGGCCCCAGAGATAACAGCAGCAGCCTGAGCGGCCCCAGAGATAACAGCAGCAGCCTGAGCGGCCCCAGAGATAACAGCAGCAGCCTGAGCGGCCCCAGAGATAACAGCCGAGGTCGAACCAGATTCCTCCAGTGACCTGCCAGTGAGACCAAAAGCCGACACGATCCACCTACACCATCAGACCAAGCTACAGCTCCACCTACACCATCAGACCAAGCTACAGCTCCACCTACACCATCAGGCCAAGCTACAGCTCCATCTGCAGCCACCCAAGCCATCAGACTCAGAAGAACAGGAAGCCCAGTCCACCAGTTTAAACTTGAGCTGAACTGACTGTAGCACCCATCACATAAGAAAGCAAGTTTCTGTCGGGTTTTAAAGCTGCACTCTGTGAACTGGGCTCCTCCTCACAATGTCCAATGGTCCAAGTTGCCAGTGTGAGGAAATGGACAATTACAGCATCACCAAGGACTTCCACACAGCTGCTCTGACCATGCAGCGGGATGCAGAGAGCGCGGAGGCCTGGGACAAGGACGTGGCCGAGGCAAGGGTCGTGGTCACTGGAACAGAGGACAGAGGGTCCACCAAGGACAAAATAGAGGCCAAGACAACGTATGGTACACTTGAGGACAGTTTGGACACTGAACTTGAGATTGTATAAGTTGGACACTGGATGCGAGAGGTCCACAAAGATACAGTGAAGGACCTCGCCTGAGTGCTCCCCAGGGGTCAGACTGACTGGGCAGCGAGGAGGGGCCCGGTGAGAGACGCACTGAGGAGACGTCACCCAGAGGAAGGTACTGCACCCACAACACACACACATTCACATCTGTAGCTCTGCAATGAAGAACTGCTTACTGCTAACACACACACATTGATTTCATAAGCAGACACTTATTTGGAGAATAAGACTAAGCCAGCAGCTACAACTTATGCAAGTCTGATCTCATTGACAAATACAGCCTTGCCAAAATATACCATTGAATTGAATGGTGAAAAAGAAATGTTTCTTGTTGATTCGGGGGCCACTAACTCTGTGGTCAAAAGGCGAGTCTTAAAGAAATCTCCCAAAATGAGTGGTTGTTATGTTTTACTCTGTCAGTGCCTCTGGTGACACTGTGCCAGAGCAATATGTCTCCACTTTCATGCTTAGACCCTGCAGGCAAAACTTTTAAGCTCTTTTCTATTTTTCGCATTATGTCCAGTTAATTTTCTTCGGTTGAGATCTGATGTGCAGATTAGACATTTGCCTTATCTCCACACCAGAAGGTCCTCAGGTTGTAACAATTGATTAATTGGCCAATAACAACATATTCACAGGAGTCAGGTTGGGAACTGGGACTCCTTTATATTTATAGCAATGGAAATTACCACCAACTCCAATTACTACAGACCTAATCAAAATGGCACAAACCAGGTGTCTCCTGAGGGAACTACTTATATGCATGAGGATGACCTGCACTGCACATCACACGAGTCACAGACTGGGCCCCCACCTCTGACCCTGGGTCTCATTCTCTTCTGTGTTGAAGCAAACAGAATGCTTTCACCTCTGTGTTACACTCAGACTGCTCTGTGTCTCTGGTGTCAGATAAACATGACGCTTATCAAAACAGCACCTCCTCCTCCTCTTTCTCTCTGACTCTGAGGCTGCAGCCGTCCCTGCTTTAAAAGCAGTTTCACAGGACCTGTGGGCAAAAAGTAAATATGATATTGGTTTGATCAAAGATTGTGAACCAGTGGTGATCAGCCCTAAATCTACTTATAGGCCATACCAGCGCCAGTACCCCTTAAAACAAGAAGCTATTGTTGGCATTACTCCAGTTTTAATGCTCTAAGGGAGGCAGGAGTAATACTGCTTTGTGAAAATTCTCCAGTACTTTTTTTTTTTTGTATAACTATATCACGGTGGCATTAAGTGTTGCCATTTGCGGTCATGTAGTCAGACGTGGGAGAAGGTCAAAAGCCCCAGGTTACAGTGGAAACCTGTACGATGGGAGTAGAAACACGTTAGACTGAGAGGGTTTAGCTTGCTCTTTTTAGATGGGACAGTAATGTTCAAAGATGTTTTGTTATGTTTTATTTTATTTTTTTATTTTTTAATACTAGTGCTACTCTGAGTTTGTTTGTTGTTTGTGTCTCTGTTCTTTGTCTTTGTCTGTTTGTCCAATGTCCTGTCATGTCAATGTCTTGTCATTGGTAATAATAATGGCAAGACTGGTTAATTTACAAGCTCCGCCCCTCCTTGTCTGCATACCAACCCAACATGATGATCTTTAGTAGAGGCCTGAATCCCAGCCTTGCCTTCATAACAATTTTTAAGAAAAAAATCGGGCCAAATTGACACATGGGATGGATCATGTGTCAAAAAGGGGGGATGTTAACAGCACTCAAGCAACAGTGGTACACAAAAGGGTTGACAGGTTATGTACAGAAATCTTGTCCACAGCACATAATGCAGGTAAAAACACACACAACACCTGCAGCTGGGGTCAGGAATCTGCATTTACTGAGAGCTCTGTGTATTTCTGTAAGTGTAAAATAACTAATTTAGGAAGCATTTTCTGTTTTATTTCAAAGGTGTATTGAACTTGTTGCAACAAGAATTAGAAACTCTGCTCATCTGAAACAGTGGTGACCTTCTGGGGCCATGTGATCACAGACAGGAGACTTCCTGGCCTCAGCAATAATGCAACAAAATGTTTGAGTTAACCTGACGTCATTCTTAAAAAAATGTGCACAAAAATTAAAGGGGAATGGTAAAATACATTTTTGGGACTGACCAAACTCTGATGTGGACTTGACCAGGTTTAATAACACTTTCTGTGTGAATGTCTGGGTGAATGTGAACGTGTGAACTCTAATCACTCTTTGTGTTGTTATGATCCAAAATGTTCATATTTCTGAAATTAACAGGTTTTAACAGGTGCTTAATAAAGATAATAAGGATCCAACAAACTGGATCCATATGGATCTGAACCCACTGAAAACAACTCTAGGAGAAGAGTTGTTGTGTGTATATGTGTGTATATGTGTTGTGTTGTGTGTATATGTTGATATTTCTCTCCACAGACTGAACTATCACCTAAAAGCAATACAAATGGAACAAAAGACTGAGCTGATATAAACCCATATGGAACAATATGAAATATGGAACAAGCACACTTCAGAAAAGTGTGTAACATTCAAGGAACTAAGGAAAATCCAAGGAAAATACATGGATGTGGTAACTATAACACCTTTGGTAAATTATTTCAGATTGCCTTATCATATTTGATGCTTTTATGTGCTATCTATGTGAGTCTAACTTATTTTGCCAAATTACAACTTTACCAAAAAATCCATGAGAGAATTGAAATCAGAGATCATGGTCCAGACACGAGACCATCCCCAAAAAAAAAAAAAAAAAAAAAAAAAAAAAGGGGGATGGCATTGTTTTGTGTGCAACATGTTCCTCTATTTTCTCTCAGCAGGTCCCAGATAATACGTTTACCAAAAACATGTTTCCTAAATGAATGCTGTGAGGTATCACTGCTCCTACCTCCACTCTGGAAAAGTAGATAACACAATGGGAGAGTGCTGAGGGAAAACAGGCAGGGCCCAAAGCTCTGTCTGTACTGGAAACATCACAGCTGACCAACTGAGCCACCTGGACAACACTGGCTCCTTTAAGAAGGGCCTCAACTCTCCACAACAACCTCTGCTCCATCTCCGGCTTCTACAACTTCCACTTGGATCAATGCCAGCCGCTTCAAAAGGTTCCTGAGCCAGGGGACAACTTCTCATCAGTCGGAGACAAACAACAACCTTCCTCTCTGGACATTGAGGACATCAACACTGACCAAGAGGATCACCTCACTCACTGACTCACAACAGTCAGGCTGCGTTGACCTGCACGGACACAGGTGCGAGCCTAGCGCCGCCTGTGTTCGCTCCGGTGAATTCACAACACACACACATCTCACACCGAGCAGAGCACACACTTCACAGGTTGTTACTGCAACTGAAGAACAACGACCAGACTCATCCTGCGTTTAACAAAAAGACTATGACATCTGAGCAAGACCTGGCCCGGAGAGGGGCCAGGAGCAAAATCAGACGTTGTAAATGGGCTAAAAAGCTAAAAAAAAAGCTGATTGGAGTCT
Source organism: Bostrychus sinensis (assembly GCA_020698575.1). NCBI lineage: Eukaryota > Metazoa > Chordata > Actinopteri > Gobiiformes > Eleotridae > Bostrychus > Bostrychus sinensis. Next base: position 403,481 of record CM036247.1, read on the forward strand.
TTATTGAATCAATAAAGACTCCAATCAGCTTTTTTTAGCTTTTTGTCTTTTTATTCACATAAGCCAAATTAAACAGAGCTCTGGGTTGGATCTGTCCCTACCGCCTACATCTTACTCAGGGCTTACGCTGGGCGTCCAACAACGACCGTCCCTATCACACTGAATATATATCCAGGCTCAACTTCATACCACCCACTCCAGATATGGGCATAGTCCAGGATCTGAACCAGTTCTCAGGCAAAGCAGTGTGAGTTGTAAGGGGGGGCTATTATCACTTCTGCTCCCATGAAGGCCACATTTCCAGCACAGATTGTTCCCTTGCACTTGTTGTGGCGTCTTGAGTCTGGGTCAGATCCTGGTCACATGATTAGATACATTTCATTATATTTCATTATATTTCATTATATATTTGATCATGTTAAAATCACATACAGCATTCCCCCTTTTGATCTCCAATCGGAGATCAACAAAATTTAAGCTGCAAAGAAAATAATGAAAAAACCACGTATCTTCCTTTTTTTTGGTTTTTACACATTAGCAAAGCTTATTCAACCAAATGACCGTGCTCTGTATATCCACGTGCAGGGGCTCGTACCACGTCCCCTGGTGTTTAAAACCCTCTTTATTAATCAGCAGTCATCAACTCCAGCAATTGCACAGTACGAGTAATAAAGGTTAGGAAAGAAATTGTCTATCAGTTATTGCAGGAGGGATCCAGGTCACAGCAGATCTGAGACCTTTGCTCTGATCTATAAGAGGTCACCATGTCCTGGCTCAGGTGCACTAAGACACAACCTGCTGTGTCCCTGCAGCTGTTACGCTGCTGTTGTCCTTGTACCGCAGTAAGCTCAGATAATAATAAACTAACGGGATAACACAGAAATTAATAAATTTCCACTACGTTCCCCCCTTTTGATTATAATAAAACCCTGTTTATAATAATCAACTGGTCGTTGTTCTTCAGTTGCAGTAACAACCTGTGAAGTGTGTGCTCTGCTCGGTGTGAGATGTGTGTGTTGTGAATTCACCGGAGCGAACACAGGCGGCGCTAGACTCACACCTGTGTCAGGTCAGCAGCCTGACTGTTGTGAGTCAGTGAGTGGTGATCCTCTTGGTCAGTGTTGATGTCCTCAATGTCCAGAGACATGGGTGGAAATTTATTAATTTCTGTGTTATCCCGTTAGTTTATTATTATCTGAGCTTACTGCGGTACAAGGACAACAGCAGCGTAACAGCTGCAAGGACACAGCAGGTTGTGTCTTAGTGCACCTGAGCCAGGACATGGTGACCTCTTATAGATCAGAGCAAAGGTCTCAGATCTGCTGTGACCTGTATCACTCCTGCAATAACTGAGAGACAATTCTGACTTTAACTTTATTACTCGTACTGTGCAATTGCTGGAGTTGATGACTGCTGATTAATAAAGAGGGTTTTAAACACCAGGGGACGTGGTACGAGCCCCTGCACGTGGATATACAGAGCACGGTCATTTGGTTGAATAAGCTTTGCTAATGTGTAAAAACCAAAAAAAAAGGAAGATACGTGGTTTTTTCATTATTTTTTTTGCAGCTTAAATTTTGTTGATCTCCGATTGGAGATCAAAAGGGGGAATGTTGTATGTGATTTTAACATGATCAAGTTTATAATGAAATATAATGAAATGTGAAGAAATGTATCTAATCATGTGACCAGGATCTGACCCAGACTCAAGACGCCACAACAAGTGCAAGGGAACAATCTGTGCTGGAAATGTGGCCTTCATGGGAGCAGAAGTGATAATAGCCCCTCCCTTACAACTCGCACTGCTTTGTCTGAGAACTGGTTCAGATCCTGGACTATGCCCATATCTGGAGTGGGTGGTATGAAGTTGAGCCTGGGATATATTCAGTGTGATAGGGACGGTCGTTGTTGGACGCCCAGCGTAAGCCCTGAGTAAGATGTAGGCGGTAGGGACAGATCCAACCCAGAGCTCTGTTTAATTTGGCTTATGCCAATAAAAAGACAAAAAGCTAAAAAAAGCTGATTGGAGTCTTTATTGATTAGAAAAAGAACACGTCAGTATGTAAAAGTTTTTATGCAGACAATTTTTTTTCAAGTCCATACTTCACCAATTGTTACCCTCCTCCAATACCTCTCTTAGGTGTGTAACTGTTTGTTTGTTTTCTATTTACAATGATCAAAATAAGAATAAAAAAAAAAACTATAAAAAAGAAAGTCTGATTTCTCCGTCATAATTCGTCTCAGTATATTTTCAGATTTTGTCCATTTGGATGCGTTGGTGTTAAACAAAAGTTGTTTCTGCAGTTGATCATTTTCCATTCTGCAGATGTGAGCCAGATGTTTTAGTCGTTGCTCATAGCAGGTTAGTGGTATACGCTGAGTCTTTGTCTTTCTCCGTAAGTCAGCGTTTGACTTCTTGTAGCTCCTGTCTACTTCTCCTTCAGGAATGGTGTTTTGGGAATTTGGGGCATTCTTTCGTTTGTAACCACCCTTGATCATTTTCCTTAAAAGCCCATGCCAGACTCCTTCTAGTTTGTTAATATCGCTACTAGACATTTTCCACGCTTGCACACTGTACAAAAGCCGGGATCGAACGCCTGTTATTAAAAACTTAATCCTAGTTTGTAGAAGGATACGATTATCAGTTAAGACATGCTTTAGCTCATTCCATTTCATTTACGCACTGCCAATTCTGGCCTGGAGGAACAGAGAGGATCCAGTGTTGGAATTACTTATGGTATATCCAAGATATTTGAAGGTACGCACGTTCTTGATATCAGTCCTACCAAGAGAGATGATGCTAGCTTGAGACTTAATCTGCTCATCAACATTGAATGCCATCGTTTCTGTCTTAACGTATGATATTTGTAATCCAAAACAGGTGTAAAGGCCTTGCTAGATGATGGGCTAGCTATCCAAACACTAAACACTGTGCCAGAAACTCCACAGACTCCAGATGATGTTCAGTGAAATTTACTGACAACTTCTTTGTGAAACTATAACAATAAAGATACAAAATACATATCAATGCTATGCCAAGATAAAGTTACACATAACCAACACTAGCATCATTGATATATATACACATGTGCTTATACAGTTAGCTTAGCGGTTAGCACACCTTATTTCTATTGCAAAGTAACCATTTCTTTGGCATATAAGTAACAAACAATATATATCATCTTTCTCATCATGAAATACTCACAGACGTTGCTTTAACAAACAAGAAAACATAAGAAAAGCGTGACTGTGGAGCTGCAGCGAGACTTTATTGCACTTCCTGTCTTGTTTCTCTTCTTCTACTACGTTTTACACAGTTATTTAAGAACGACCACTAGATGGCGTATTTCAGCAACTTATAAACACCAAACATTCAAACAGTGAACATAACAACGGGTACAGGTAGCGTCATCCACCTGGAGTATGTTCTGCAGTTCCTCAGTAGATCCAGCGAATATGTAATATGTAATATGTAATATGTAATATGTAATATGTAATATGTAATATCTGATCATCTGCACACAGAAGGTTGTTTATGTAATTTTCCGCTGATGCTCGTGCTTTCCTGCGTCGCTCTCGTGGGGATGCAGGATCTGAACTTGAAGCCTGTATCTTTGTCAGTTTTACAGTCAGCGCAAAGCACTCTTTCTTTCTCAGTACCCGTTATTTCTCCATCCAACGCCACTCTGACTCCAACACTGATTCCTCCTCCTCTCCCCACGAAAGCTCCTTTAAGGAAAACACAGAGATCATTGCTATTAAAAAAACCAAGGAGGAGTAAGAGGTTTTAAAATTTGCCACCTAAACCCTCGTAGTCTTGTTCCTAAATTGGACGAATTCAAAATTATGCTTGCACAGACAAAGGCACACATCATGGCAGTTTCTGAATCTTGGCTTCCTCCTGCTGTCCCTGACTCTTTTCTCTCAATTGCAAATGATTCTCTCCATCGTAAGGATCGTGAAGATAAAACCGGTGGTGGGGTTGCTGTTTATATTTGTCAAAAATATGCACATACTATAACAAAAATCAAAACAGACACCGAGACGTTGCAGCTAGTTGTGAATTTCACACAACAACATGCAGTTACTATCATTGTAACATACAAACCTCCAAACTTTATTCTAATCTGATCAAAGCAGTTAGGACAAAAGAGCGAGTTGTTCTCGGTGATTTTAATTTGGATTGGAACGACCGCTCATCCAAATCACGTAAAGCTCTTGCCACAAACTGGGTCTCAGTTAATCCAGGATCCTACAAGAATTGGAAAAACACGCAGTTCAGTCACTGACTTAATTTTTACAAATAACTCTCATAAATATGGATACTCTGGAGTAATAAGTGCAGCAATTTCTGCCCATTCTTTAGTCTGTACTATTCCAAAAAAATACAAAATTGCTAAAGGACATGTAAGTCAATCGACTGAAAATAAAAAAATACCAAAATCAAAACTGCCTCAGTTCAACACTGAAATCAGTTCCATTTTCTGGAGTGAATCCTGATCAAATTTTAGCAAATTTTCACACAAAAATAGAGGCAGTACAAAATAAACTCCTTTCTGTCCAAAAAATAAAAAGTCGTAACAACAAATTGCCCTGGGTAAACCCAGAAATATTCAAACTTCTCAAGCAGAAGGCTCTTGCCCTTAAGTCTTACAGAAAATTAAAGACCAATGAGAGGAAAAAACAATTCATACAAATTAGAAACAAGTGTGGCTTACTTTCAAAATCAAATCACTCAAGCGGCTTCAGATCCTAAAACCCTGTGGCAAACACTTAAAAATATAACTGGCAAATATAAAAATTTAAATCAGATTACTAACAATGGAGTTCTGATCACAGACCATGAAAAGTTGACAAGAGCTTTTAATGATTATTTTGTGGCATCGGTAAATGAACTGGCATCCAACCTCAAATCCTGTTAGAAACTTACTGTGTCCCCGCTTTTTGCCTTCAGAGAGATCTCCCAGACTGAGCTGTGTCAAATTTTGCAATCCCTAAATAATTCACACTCTAATGATATATATATAGTTTAAATTTACATTTTTTGAAGACTCATGCTGTTAGTTTTATACCTCTTTTACATCATGATTAATGTCTGTATCAGGCTTTCCATGTGTCTTTTGTCCTGGAAAACTGCTCAAATCATTCCAGTATTTAACAGCATTTTTCATTCATTAATTATTAATAATTTGAAATAAATGACATCACACGACCGCCAGCACCTCGTGACCTTTAACCTTTTGCCTCCGTGAGTCTCGTGCCCCTCGCGCAGCTGAAAACAGAGGAGAGAGAGCGGACTGCGGAGCCAATAAAGAGGGCTGTTATCATTTTTTTGGTCCTGATTCCAGAACTTAAAACCCAGTCCAGTCTCTGGGAATGAAAGAACCGCGCTGCGTGATTTTTAAGACAAAGCCATGAAAGAATTACGCACCACGTTAGATCATTTCTGTTTAAATACGGAGCTTTTGACCGCTACTTGCTAACCACCTGGATATTTACAAAATGCTTCCATAAAATGCTTTGTGATTGTTGTTGGCATAAAATCTTTTTATTTTTTAGACCGGGTTGCTTATAAATAATGGATTGCAGTTAGCATTTAGGCATTTTAATGCAATTAAACTGCGAGAATTTGTTATAATTGTACAAAAATAGTTAGAACTAGTTGGTGATGGGAGCTGGCAAAATGTGATCTGAAAAGAAAAAATGTGATGTCCCAAAATCTTGTTCCTACATAACTTATTTAATTTATTACTAAAAATGTCTAAGGACTTCCTCAGTGCTGGGAATAATTCTCATCTTGTCAGAGCATGGATAAAATTACATTATTTATTATTTAGTTTAGTGTCATGCAGTCTGTGTTTTCTTTACATTTTATATGTTCATTAGTTTTTTATTATTTTTCCCAAAATTTTATAAAAATGTATAGCTTCAGCCTTACCGTATTGCAGTATATCACAGTATCCACAGAAATGTAACAGCTGTGAGAGTCTTGCCTCAGTCCTAACACAACAGAGTTTAAAATCTGGTTATGTGCCACTTTTTCTCTGCTCCTGCCGCTGCAGAAGTCTCTGCTCCTGCCGCTGCAGAAGTCTCTGCTCCTGCCGCTGCAGAAGTCTCTGCTCCTGCCGCTGCAGAAGTCTCTGCTCCTGCCTGCTGTCAGTGTGGTTTTCGTCTGCATTACTATTGCTTACAGAACACATTCGATCTGCATTAAACAAAGGCCATGAGACAGGAGCTGTGTTTGTTGACTTCAGGAAAGCCTTTGATACAGCAAACCATCAGATTTTGTTAAAGAAGCTTGTCTCATTTTACTTTTCTCCATCTGTAATACAACTGTTGTTATCGTATTTGAGGAACAGATCACAGGTTGTTAAGGAAAATCACCACCTTTATGCTGCGTTCACACCGGACGCGTCTGGTTTTCATGTTAAGTTTATGTAAACGCGCGTCTAA
>CM036247.1:412433-414260 GCA_020698575.1 Bostrychus sinensis
ACCCTAACCCTAACCCTAACCCTAACCCTAACCCTAACCCTAACCCTAACCCTAACCCTAACCCTAACCCTAACCCTAACCCTAACCCTAACCCTAACCCTAACCCTAACCCTAACCCTAACCCTAACCCTAACCCTAACCCTAACCCTAACCCTAACCCTAACCCTAACCCTAACCCTAACCCTAACCCTAACCCTAACCCTAACCCTAACCCTAACCCTAACCCTAACCCTAACCCTAACCCTAACCCTAACCCTAACCCTAACCCTAACCCTAACCCTAACCCTAACCCTAACCCTAACCCTAACCCTAACCCTAACCCTAACCCTAACCCTAACCCTAACCCTAACCCTAACCCTAACCCTAACCCTAACCCTAACCCTAACCCTAACCCTAACCCTAACCCTAACCCTAACCCTAACCCTAACCCTAACCCTAACCCTAACCCTAACCCTAACCCTAACCCTAACCCTAACCCTAACCCTAACCCTAACCCTAACCCTAACCCTAACCCTAACCCTAACCCTAACCCTAACCCTAACCCTAACCCTAACCCTAACCCTAACCCTAACCCTAACCCTAACCCTAACCCTAACCCTAACCCTAACCCTAACCCTAACCCTAACCCTAACCCTAACCCTAACCCTAACCCTAACCCTATCTTTATAACAGCTAACCTGATTGTAACCCTAAAACTTAACAACGCTAAGAGATACAAACCTCAAACTTAAGCTGGACACCTATCGCCTCAAGCTCTACCTACTCGCCTCAACAGCGCCACCTTCTGGACAACTTTGGTACTGCACCTAAAAAACAGCGTCGGACTTTATGCGCCCATGTAGGGAATGGCCTGAAACGCCTGCTCGACAAATTTCACAATCAAAAATTTTTTAAAACATTTTTACACTTAGAACAAAAAAAAAAAAAAAAAAAAAAATTTATCCTACAATGATAAAACACATATCAGCGGATAGCTTAGGCCAAGCTGAGCACAACGCAAAAAGAATTAGGACTCTAGCTCACTCCGTTTGCGAATAATCGCAAAGGTGCACGACAAAAATGGGTGAAGTCCAGATCTCAGGAACCGTAAGGGGCACAGAGACCAAACACATATCAGCGGATAGCTTAGGCCCGCCTGAGCACAACGCAAAAAGAATTACGTCTCTAGCTGCTTCCGTTCCCGAATTATCGCAAAGGTGCACTACGGTGGTGGTAAACATCCTTATATCCTAACCCCTAACCCTAACCCTAACCCTAACCCTAACCCTAACCCTAACCCTAACCCTAACCCTAACCCTAACCCTAACCCTAACCATCTAATACCCCTTGCCTAACCCTAACCCTGGACACAAGAATCTTTATAACAGCTAACCTGATTGTAACCCTAAAACTTAACAACGCTAAGAGATACAAACCTCAAACTTAAGCTGGACACCTATCGCCTCAAGCTCTACCTACTCGCCTCAACAGCGCCACCTTCTGGACAACTTTGGTACTGCACCTAAAAAACAGCGTCGGACTTTATGCGCCCATGTAGGGAATGGCCTGAAACGCCTGCTCGACAAATTTCACAATCAAAAATTTTTTAAAACATTTTACACTTAGAACAAAAAAAAAAAAAAAAAAAAAAAAATTATCCTACAATGATAAAACACATATCAGCGGATAGCTTAGGCCAAGCTGAGCACAACGCAAAAAGAATTAGGACTCTAGCTCACTCCGTTGCCGAGGATATTTGACTTCGTCAATTTGGGGGGGGCGTTTTGGGATCTCAGGAACGGTAAGGCCCACAGCCTTCATACACAACATCAATGGAAGCCTAGGCGT
>CM036247.1:414285-419285 GCA_020698575.1 Bostrychus sinensis
TCGTCCGCGCGGCGGGAGAAGAAGGGGAAGGAAGGAGGACGGGAGCGAGGAAGGGAGAGGGGAGATCGGGTTTTTTGCGGGCCGTGGGAAGGAGGAAAAGAGGAAGGAATAAATGGGAGGGAAGTGGTGACGGGGGGGAACGGAAGGGGGGAAAGCAGGGGAAGGGGAACGAAGAGAAAGGGGGAGGGAATAGGCAAGGAATTCGGTAGGCTAAATGGGTTTTTTTTTGGGCGTTGTTTTTTTTTTTTTTTTTTTGGTTTTTTTTTTTGGATGTGTCTGGGTTTTTTTGGGTGTTTTAATGGAAAGACAAAGGAGGGAAGAGAAAGGCGGGAATGGGAGGGGAAGGTGGGAGGGGAATCGGGGGGTTTTTGGCGGTTATTGGTTTGGGGTTTTTGGTGGGGGGTTTTCTTTTTTTTTTTTTTTTTGCACGGGACTCCCTCGCGAAATAGGCGACAAAAACAATATAACAAGAAATTAGCTAGGTCCGAGCGAAAAATTGAAATAAAAAAAAACAAAAAAGCGAAAGTACAAAAATAAGTATCGCGAAAAAAATATAAAATAAATAAATAAAATAAAAAATAAAAAATAATGAAAATCTATAAAATAAAAAATTAATAAAAAAAAAATATAATGTTAACACAATGGAGAACTAGTAATACGAAAAACACCGAAAAAATAAACAATTCTAAAAAACTAAAATGAAGCCGTAATAAAAACTGCGAAATAAATTCATGCGAAACTTAACGAAAATAAAAAAATAAATAAGGACATAGCAAAAAAAAACGCGAAAAAATTAAATAGCCGCCAGCCAACGCCCCACGCGAAAATAATTGTAAAATTATCGCCAGCAGCCGCGAAATTCGAAGAGTTTTCTTCTGACGCTATTCGAACGCCCCCTGACCCGCTCCCCGAGTTTTTTGAAGAAAAAAGAAAATGACAAATTGAAAAACAAAGTTTTTTGATAGTTAGTTGAAAAAATTCTCTGAACTTACTGTGCGCACTGAGGCAAATATTCGCGCGCGGCGGGGTTTTTTTGTTATTCTAACCACATCACGTGGCGCGTGTTGCGCCCTGCCGGAGGGTGGGTGTTTTTTTTTGTTAACCAATCCAGGAATCTTAGCTCCTGCAGTGACCGCGACGTCAGAGTTGGTTTGCAGGTAAGTACGGGTTAGTTAAGAGTTTAGTGACTGACCAGTGACTTTTTAGTATGACGAGGCGAGGACGGTATAGGTTTAGGAATTTAAGGATTAGGACAAAATAGGACAAGCAGAGAATCACCATCAAAACAATCACGGTGGACTCATCACAGCTGTCACTGTGAACCTGGAGCTAAACTACAGCTGCAGCAGCTCTGCTACTTTTATAAAGACAGCAGTCACAAAGACAGTAACAAGACACTGAGGGGCCCTTAACTTTAGCCTGAGCTGAGCTGAGCTCGGTGGATCAGCAGTTACTGTACTTCCCAAAACAACAGCAAAAACAGTCTGTGTACTGACTGCTAGCCTCGCCTATAACCCGCTAAAACCACTAGAGGCCGCTATTAAACAAGAAAAAACTCTTCCATATCTCCCTCTGCTGCTGGGGCTGAGAGCCTAAAAACAGCAGCAGTGTCCTGGGGACATGTCCTCGACCCGGGACACAGGTGAGCAAACCGGGACACAGGAGAGCGAACCGGGACACAGGTGAGCGAACCGGGACACAGGTGAGCGAACCGGGACACAGGAGAGCGAACCGGGACACAGGTGAGCGAACCGGGACACAGGAGAGCAAACCGGGACACAGGTGAGCGAACCGGGACACAGGAGAGCAAACCGGGACACAGGAGAGCGAACCGGGACACAGGAGAGCAAACCGGCGTGGCCTCAGTTGGATTTAGCCCTGAATGAGCGGCCATTACCCTGGCACAACAGACTCCTCCCATGACACGAATTCGCGTCTGAACACATTTGTTTTGACGCAGGAACAGAGCAAAACTGGACGCGCGAATGAAGCGTCTGACTTCAAAATGTTCAAGCGTCCAACGAGACGCGTCGGACGCCAATTTGACGCCTCAAACGCGTCCGGTGTGAACGCAGCATTAGACTGCAAAATGGGTGTGCCACAAGGCAGTATTCTGGGTCCACTACTTTTTCTCCTTTATATTAATGACCTTCCTCTGGTATGGAATTACTCAAATTGCTTATTGTATGCGGATGACACTGTCCTGTTTTACTCTGATCCAAATCCTAATCTTGTAAACTTAAAACTGACATCTGATCTTCAAAAACTACAGAACTGGCCGAGGGATAACCGTCTTACAATCAATGTAAAGAAGAATGGATGGATGTGTTTTCACTCATCCAGGAAGCTCCTGTCTATGTCTAATTCAATCGTCTTTGGCAATCAAGTACTTTCTACAACAACAACCTATAAATATCTTGGTGTCCTCCTGGACTCTCATCTCATACAGAGAGCACACCCATGACTTAACAAAGAAACTACAGCAAAAGTTACATGTTTACAATAAAATCAGACCTTACCTGTCGCGTTCTGTGTCTGAGATCTACTTACAGGCTGTAAGTCTATCAACCATCTCGTACTTACCCTCACCACTAACGATGTCATAGAACCAGTATCCAGACTCTACAATAAAGCCTTTAAAGTTACACTGTGTAACTTTTCTCCTAAATATGTGGGGCATCTGACTTGTTTTTGTGATTTTTTGAGCGATTATAAGGCCTGAGGTGGATCTGTTGCTCCGAGCGGGGCTTCTGTTCTGAGAAACCGCCCTCGCAACTTGGCCGGGAGCGCTCCGCTGTTCAGGAAAAGTCACATGACAGGGAACGACTTGAGGCGCAGTATAACCATGAAGCTACTTTTAGCGTTGTTATTTTCGCCAGTTCGTCAGGGCCGAAGGACACAAGAAGATGAAGACAATGTCGGACGAGGCAAGAAAAAGAAAATGTGAAAGGGACCGCACCAGATCGCAGACAAGAGTCAACATCGGACAGACTTTTGCTCGCTGGCGTCAGATGAGAGACAGAGAAGGCTGCAAATCAGATCACGTTTTTGTTTCTTTATTGTTGGGCAGGTAAATTAGCCTCTTTATTTTTTCTTTAGAACGTGCTTTTTCATACAGTTATTAGTTGTTTTTACTGCGACCATTGTGCGATATTTGTTGATAAGCTAACGCTAGCGCTAACTCTATAGAAGATCTAATCTGCGGCCACACAAGTGGTTACAGAAGTTTATACAGTAAATATGAATGCACTCTCTAGTCCCATTGTTGGTTTGACGTAACGCACGCTCGCACAGTTTCAGAAGGAGGAGGGGCCCTAGTGTTTACGTTTTGCGACGGTGCAGTGGCACCTGTGGCCTCTAGAGGCGCAAGACCGGGAATCTTACACAGTGTAGCTTTAAGATCCATCAGAGACTTCCTGGATGGGTTCATCACTGCTTCAGGAAAATGCTGTCACCTTCCAGAATTATATAAACTGTTATGCCGTTAATGTTTATTTTCAGATAAAACACAACCTTCTGTCTCCAGCTCTGACCGCTCTCCTCCCAGCTGTGAACTCTGGACGCGACCACATCACAAGCTCCCAGGAACTTCTCCCTGTCCCAGCTTTTAAAAACAATTATGGGCAAAAGTCTTTTTTTCACACGTTCACTAAAGTGTGGACTACAGTTCCTCACCACATCAGGACGATGACTTCTCTACCACAGTTCACAAAAGTTTACAGGCAGTTTCTGGTGCACAGCTCCTGATGTGACCACTGATAAATCTGGTTCTAATCAGGCCTCTTCTGTTGTGGATGGACTTGAGGAGAGAGGTTTCTGACGCTTTGTTGTTCCTTCTGTTTGCTGCAGAACAGGAACCTGCTGTAAAACAGTTTTTAACTGAGTCAGGCCCAATTATTTGTAACGTAACTAATTCTTTCCTGTTAATAAATGAAATGAAATGAAACTTTTTGTTTACAACTGTAGTTGTTAACACTGCTAACTACATTTGTCTAGATTTAAAAACAGTGACACTATCAAAATAACCTTTTTTTTTACAGGGATACTTCACATTTTTCACAAGTGTAGCTAAGAATGAATAAAATAGCTAAAAAGCACAATGAAAAGTGTTATTTATTTATGTTCGTTACATAATGAATGGATAAAAAAATAGCTCTGAATAGACACCATACACTGTATGTTATGATCAGAAAGATGACCCTTTTTAGGGAGTAATCATTTAATGCATGAACCACATAAAAAACACCGCGCAGACAAACTAAAAATATGGCAAGCATAGTTTTTGAACCTTTTTATTTATTTATTTTTTACAGAGATAAAAACTAAGAGAGAAAAGAGTCAAATTTAAGTAAAGGCATCTTTTCTGACCAAATATAACACACCCCTAAGTTTTTTATACACAGTACACAGTTTTTACACAGTTTTGGTTTTACCATGGTGAGTGCTTTTATCTTGAACTCTTCTTATAACTCTTTATCTCTAATGTGTTTTTGTAAGCTTTTTTTTCTCATGAGATGTAACGCTACACTGTGCTGAAAAACTTCTGTTACAGCGGCCAACATCTGATCTTTAGTGGACGTCAGGCTGAGGGCTGTGTCGTGGACACATGAACAAAAGATTAGGGAGGGGCAGGGGTCAGGGGGAGGGGTCACAAGGAGGAGGAGGGGGGGCTATCCCCCCACCAAAGGTGTACTGATAGATACTACTACTACTGTGGCTAACCGTGGCTAACTGTGGCTAACTGTGGCTAACCGTGGCTAACCGTGGCTAACTTTGGCTAACTGTGGCTAACTGTGGCTAACCGTGGCTAACCGTGGCTAACTGTGGCTAACCGTGGCTAACTGTGGCTAACTGTGGCTAACCGTGGCTAACTGTGGCTCTGGCTTTCATTAAAAACATTACAGCAAATAAAACTCAGAGGAATCCCTGTCTCTGTCCCTGTCCCTGTCCCTGTCCCTGTCCCTGTCTCTGTCTCTGTCTCTGTCTCTGTCTCTGTCTCT
>CM036247.1:421785-615677 GCA_020698575.1 Bostrychus sinensis
GTCTCTTTCTCTGACCCTGTCTCTGTCTCTGACCCTGTCTCTGTCTCTGTCCCTGTCCCTGTCTCTGTCCCTGTCTCTGTCCCTGTCTCTGTCCCTGTCTCTTTCTCTGACCCTGTCTCTGTCTCTGACCCTGTCTCTGTCTCTGTCCCTGACCCTGTCTCTGTCCCTGTCTCTGTCTCTGTCCCTGACCCTGTCTCTGTCTCTGACCCTGTCTCTGTCTCTGACCCTGTCTCTGTCTCTGTCCCTGTCTCTGTCCCTGTCTCTGTCTCTGACCCTGTCTCTGTCTCTGTCCCTGTCTCTGTCCCTGTCTCTGACCCTGTCTCTGTCTCTGTCCCTGTCTCTGTCTCTGTCTCTGTCCCTGTCTCTGTCCCTGTCTCTGTCTCTGACCCTGTCTCTGTCTCTGACCCTGTCTCTGTCTCTGTCCCTGTCTCTGTCCCTGTCTCTGTCTCTGTCTCTGACCCTGTCTCTGTCTCTGTCTCTGTCCCTGTCCCTGTCTCTGTCTCTGTCTCTGACCCTGTCTCTGTCTCTGTCTCTGTCTGATGATCTGAGCCTTGTCATATTTTGAAGATGAAGTCAGTTCTGAGGAAACCCTAAGCCTCAGATTCCCAGAGGAGAAATAAAAACTTCTAACGTTTCCTCAGCGATGCTCGAGGTCTGGGTCTGTTTGTTGTTTGTTGTTTGTTGTTTGTGTGCTCACTTTTTTCAAACAGCCTTGTGTACGGGGACGTCTTGTGGACGTCTCGTGGACGCCCAGCCGTGGCGAGTGTGTGAGTGTGAGTGTGAGTGTGTGTGTGTGTGTGTGAAAGGTGGCTGTCTGCCGCTCTGCAGTCCGTGCTGTGTCTTTAACGATGAAAGCAGATGTTTCCTGAACAGGAGACAGAACATTACACAGCTGGAAACTAAAACCTCAGTTAAACTCCGTAACAACGGCTTCAGAGCCAGGAACCAATGTTTGAACAAAGTCCAAGTGATGTCAGGGATAACTGTAACTGTAACTGTAACAGTAACAGTAACAGTAACTGTAACTGTAACAGAGCAGTAACTGTAACAGTAACTGTAACAGAGCAGTAACTGTAACTGTAACAGAGCAGTAACTGTAACTGTAACAGTAACAGAGCAGTAACTGTAACTGTAACAGTAACTGTAACAGTAACAGAGCAGTAACTGTAACTGTAACAGAGCAGTAACTGTAACTGTAACTGTAACAGTAACAGAGCAGTAACTGTAACTGTAACAGAGCAGTAACTGTAACTGTAACAGAGCAGTAACTGTAACTGTAACAGAGCAGTAACTGTAACAGTAACAGAGCAGTAACTGTAACTGTAACAGAGCAGTAACTGTAACTGTAACAGAGCAGTAACTGTAACAGAGCAGTAACTGTAACAGAGCAGTAACTGTAACTGTAACTGTAACAGAGCAGTAACTGTAACTGTAACAGTAACAGAGTAGTAACTGTAACTGTAACAGTAACTGTAACAGAGCAGTAACTGTAACTGTAACAGAGCAGTAACTGTAACTGTAACAGTAACAGAGTAGTAACTGTAACTGTAACAGTAACTGTAACAGAGCAGTAACTGTAACAGTAACTGTAACAGAGCAGTAACTGTAACAGTAACTGTAACTGTAACAGAGCAGTAACTGTAACTGTAACTGTAACAGAGCAGTAACTGTAACTGTAACTGTAACAGAGCAGTAACTGTAACAGTAACTGTAACTGTAACAGAGCAGTAACTGTAACTGTAACTGTAACAGAGCAGTAACTGTAACTAACTGTAACTGTAACAGAGCAGTAACTGTAACTGTAGCAGAGCAGTAACTGTAACTGTAACAGAGCAGTAACTGTAACTGTAGCAGAGCAGTAACTGTAACTGTAGCAGAGCAGTAACTGTAACTGTAACTGTAGCAGAGCAGTAACTGTAACTGTAGCAGAGCAGTAACTGTAACTGTAACTGTAACAGAGCAGTAACTGTAACTGTAACAGAGCAGTAACTGTAACTGTAACTGTAGCAGAGCAGTAACTGTAACTGTAACTGTAACAGAGCAGTAACTGTAACTGTAGCAGAGCAGTAACTGTAACTGTAACAGAGCAGTAACTGTAACTGTAGCAGAGCAGTAACTGTAACTGTAACAGAGCAGTAACTGTAACTGTAGCAGAGCAGTAACTGTAACTGTAACTGTAACAGAGCAGTAACTGTAACTGTAGCAGAGCAGTAACTGTAACTGTACTAGAGCAGTAACTGTAACTGTAGCAGAGCAGTAAACTGTAAACTGTACTAGAGCAGTAACAGTAACTGTAACTGTAACAGAGCAGTAACTGTAACTGTAACTGTAACAGAGCAGTAACTGTAACAGTAAACAGAGCGACGATCACAACGCAAAAGAAAGTAGAGCTCTATCTCATTCCGTCTTTGAGATATTTCACTTCGGTCAATTTCGAGTGGTATCCTTCCCCATATCCTAACCCTAACCCTAACCCTAACCCTAACCCTAACCCTAACCCTAACCCTAACCCTAACCCTAACCCTAACCCTAACCCTAACCATCTAATACCCCTTGCCTAACCCTAACCCTGGACACAAGAATCTTTATAACAGCTAACCTGATTGTAACCCTAAAACTTAACAACGCTAAGAGATACAAACCTCAAACTTAAGCTGGACACCTATCGCCTCAAGCTCTACCTACTCGCCTCAACAGCGCCACCTTCTGGACAACTTTGGTACTGCACCTAAAAAACAGCGTCGGACTTTATGCGCCCATGTAGGGAATGGCCTGAAACGCCTGCTCGACAAATTTCACAATCAAAAATTTTTTAAAACATTTTTACACTTAGAACAAAAAAAAAAAAAAAAAAATTTTTTTTATCCTACAATGATAAAACACATATCAGCGGATAGCTTAGGCCAAGCTGAGCACAACGCAAAAAGAATTAGGACTCTAGCTCACTCCGTTGCCGAGATATTTGACTTCGGTCAATTTGGGGGGGGGCGTTTTGGGATCTCAGGAACGGTAAGGCCCACAGCCTTCATACACACATCAATGGAAAGCTTAGGGCGTGACGATCACAACGCAAAAGAAAGTAGAGCTCTATCTCATTCCGTCTTTGAGATATTTCACTTCGGTCAATTTCGAGTGGTATCCTTCCCCATATCCTAACCCTAACCCTAACCCTAACCCTAACCCTAACCCTAACCCTAACCCTAACCCTAACCCTAACCCTAACCCTAACCCTAACCCTAACCCTAACCCTACCCTAACCCTAACCCTATCTCATTCCGTCTTTGAGATATTTCACTTCGGTCAATTTCGAGTGGTATCCTTCCCCATATCCTAACCCTAACCCTAACCCTAACCCCTAACCCTAACCCTAACCCTAACCCTAACCCTAACCCTAACCCTAACCCTAACCCTAACCCTAACCCTAACCCTAACCATCTAATACCCCTTGCCTAACCCTAACCCTGGACACAAGAATCTTTATAACAGCTAACCTGATTGTAACCCTAAAACTTAACAACGCTAAGAGATACAAACCTCAAACTTAAGCTGGACACCTATCGCCTCAAGCTCTACCTACTCGCCTCAACAGCGCCACCTTCTGGACAACTTTGGTACTGCACCTAAAAAACAGCGTCGGACTTTATGCGCCCATGTAGGGAATGGCCTGAAACGCCTGCTCGACAAATTTCACAATCAAAAATTTTTTAAAACATTTTTACACTTAGAACAAAAAAAAAAAAAAAAAAAATTTTTTTATCCTACAATGATAAAACACATATCAGCGGATAGCTTAGGCCAAGCTGAGCACAACGCAAAAAGAATTAGGACTCTAGCTCACTCCGTTGCCGAGATATTTGACTTCGGTCAATTTGGGGGGGGGCGTTTTGGGATCTCAGGAACGGTAAGGCCCACAGCCTTCATACACACATCAATGGAAAGCTTAGGGCGTGACGATCACAACGCAAAAGAAAGTAGAGCTCTATCTCATTCCGTCTTTGAGATATTTCACTTCGGTCAATTTCGAGTGGTATCCTTCCCCATATCCTAACCCTAACCCTAACCCTAACCCTAACCCTAACCCTAACCCTAACCCTAACCCTAACCCTAACCCTAACCCTAACCCTAACCATCTAATACCCCTTGCCTAACCCTAACCCTGGACACAAGAATCTTTATAACAGCTAACCTGATTGTAACCCTAAAACTTAACAACGCTAAGAGATACAAACCTCAAACTTAAGCTGGACACCTATCGCCTCAAGCTCTACCTACTCGCCTCAACAGCGCCACCTTCTGGACAACTTTGGTACTGCACCTAAAAAACAGCGTCGGACTTTATGCGCCCATGTAGGGAATGGCCTGAAACGCCTGCTCGACAAATTTCACAATCAAAAATTTTTTAAAACATTTTTACACTTAGAACAAAAAAAAAAAAAAAAAAAATTTTTTTTATCCTACAATGATAAAACACATATCAGCGGATAGCTTAGGCCAAGCTGAGCACAACGCAAAAAGAATTAGGACTCTAGCTCACTCCGTTGCCGAGATATTTGACTTCGGTCAATTTGGGGGGGGGCGTTTTGGGATCTCAGGAACGGTAAGGCCCACAGCCTTCATACACACATCAATGGAAAGCTTAGGGCGTGACGATCACAACGCAAAAGAAAGTAGAGCTCTATCTCATTCCGTCTTTGAGATATTTCACTTCGGTCAATTTCGAGTGGTATCCTTCCCCATATCCTAACCCTAACCCTAACCCTAACCCTAACCCTAACCCTAACCCTAACCCTAACCCTAACCCTAACCCTAACCCTAACCCTAACCCTAACCCTAACCCTACCCTAACCCTAACCCTATCTCATTCCGTCTTTGAGATATTTCACTTCGGTCAATTTCGAGTGGTATCCTTCCCCATATCCTAACCCTAACCCTAACCCTAACCCCTAACCCTAACCCTAACCCTAACCCTAACCCTAACCCTAACCCTAACCCTAACCCTAACCCTAACCCTAACCCTAACCATCTAATACCCCTTGCCTAACCCTAACCCTGGACACAAGAATCTTTATAACAGCTAACCTGATTGTAACCCTAAAACTTAACAACGCTAAGAGATACAAACCTCAAACTTAAGCTGGACACCTATCGCCTCAAGCTCTACCTACTCGCCTCAACAGCGCCACCTTCTGGACAACTTTGGTACTGCACCTAAAAAACAGCGTCGGACTTTATGCGCCCATGTAGGGAATGGCCTGAAACGCCTGCTCGACAAATTTCACAATCAAAAATTTTTTAAAACATTTTTACACTTAGAACAAAAAAAAAAAAAAAAATTTTTTTTATCCTACAATGATAAAACACATATCAGCGGATAGCTTAGGCCAAGCTGAGCACAACGCAAAAAGAATTAGGACTCTAGCTCACTCCGTTGCCGAGATATTTGACTTCGGTCAATTTGGGGGGGGGCGTTTTGGGATCTCAGGAACGGTAAGGCCCACAGCCTTCATACACACATCAATGGAAAGCTTAGGGCGTGACGATCACAACGCAAAAGAAAGTAGAGCTCTATCTCATTCCGTCTTTGAGATATTTCACTTCGGTCAATTTCGAGTGGTATCCTTCCCCATATCCTAACCCTAACCCTAACCCTAACCCTAACCCTAACCCTAACCCTAACCCTAACCCTAACCCTAACCCTAACCCTAACCCTAACCCTAACCATCTAATACCCCTTGCCTAACCCTAACCCTGGACACAAGAATCTTTATAACAGCTAACCTGATTGTAACCCTAAAACTTAACAACGCTAAGAGATACAAACCTCAAACTTAAGCTGGACACCTATCGCCTCAAGCTCTACCTACTCGCCTCAACAGCGCCACCTTCTGGACAACTTTGGTACTGCACCTAAAAAACAGCGTCGGACTTTATGCGCCCATGTAGGGAATGGCCTGAAACGCCTGCTCGACAAATTTCACAATCAAAAATTTTTTAAAACATTTTTACACTTAGAACAAAAAAAAAAAAAAAAAAATTTTTTTTATCCTACAATGATAAAACACATATCAGCGGATAGCTTAGGCCAAGCTGAGCACAACGCAAAAAGAATTAGGACTCTAGCTCACTCCGTTGCCGAGATATTTGACTTCGGTCAATTTGGGGGGGGGCGTTTTGGGATCTCAGGAACGGTAAGGCCCACAGCCTTCATACACACATCAATGGAAAGCTTAGGGCGTGACGATCACAACGCAAAAGAAAGTAGAGCTCTATCTCATTCCGTCTTTGAGATATTTCACTTCGGTCAATTTCGAGTGGTATCCTTCCCCATATCCTAACCCTAACCCTAACCCTAACCCCTAACCCTAACCCTAACCCTAACCCTAACCCTAACCCTAACCCTAACCCTAACCCTAACCCTAACCCTAACCCTAACCCTAACCATCTAATACCCCTTGCCTAACCCTAACCCTGGACACAAGAATCTTTATAACAGCTAACCTGATTGTAACCCTAAAACTTAACAACGCTAAGAGATACAAACCTCAAACTTAAGCTGGACACCTATCGCCTCAAGCTCTACCTACTCGCCTCAACAGCGCCACCTTCTGGACAACTTTGGTACTGCACCTAAAAAACAGCGTCGGACTTTATGCGCCCATGTAGGGAATGGCCTGAAACGCCTGCTCGACAAATTTCACAATCAAAAATTTTTTAAAACATTTTTACACTTAGAACAAAAAAAAAAAAAAAAAAATTTTTTTATCCTACAATGATAAAACACATATCAGCGGATAGCTTAGGCCAAGCTGAGCACAACGCAAAAAGAATTAGGACTCTAGCTCACTCCGTTGCCGAGATATTTGACTTCGGTCAATTTGGGGGGGGGCGTTTTGGGATCTCAGGAACGGTAAGGCCCACAGCCTTCATACACACATCAATGGAAAGCTTAGGGCGTGACGATCACAACGCAAAAGAAAGTAGAGCTCTATCTCATTCCGTCTTTGAGATATTTCACTTCGGTCAATTTCGAGTGGTATCCTTCCCCATATCCTAACCCTAACCCTAACCCTAACCCTAACCCTAACCCTAACCCTGGACACAAGAATCTTTATAACAGCTAACCTGATTGTAACCCTAAAACTTAACAACGCTAAGAGATACAAACCTCAAACTTAAGCTGGACACCTATCGCCTCAAGCTCTACCTACTCGCCTCAACAGCGCCACCTTCTGGACAACTTTGGTACTGCACCTAAAAAACAGCGTCGGACTTTATGCGCCCATGTAGGGAATGGCCTGAAACGCCTGCTCGACAAATTTCACAATCAAAAATTTTTTAAAACATTTTTACACTTAGAACAAAAAAAAAAAAAAAAAAATTTTTTTATCCTACAATGATAAAACACATATCAGCGGATAGCTTAGGCCAAGCTGAGCACAACGCAAAAAGAATTAGGACTCTAGCTCACTCCGTTGCCGAGATATTTGACTTCGGTCAATTTGGGGGGGGGCGTTTTGGGATCTCAGGAACGGTAAGGCCCACAGCCTTCATACACACATCAATGGAAAGCTTAGGGCGTGACGATCACAACGCAAAAGAAAGTAGAGCTCTATCTCATTCCGTCTTTGAGATATTTCACTTCGGTCAATTTCGAGTGGTATCCTTCCCCATATCCTAACCCTAACCCTAACCCTAACCCTAACCCTAACCCTAACCCTAACCCTAACCCTAACCCTAACCCTAACCCTAACCCTAACCCTAACCCTAACCCTAACCCTAACCATCTAATACCCCTTGCCTAACCCTAACCCTGGACACAAGAATCTTTATAACAGCTAACCTGATTGTAACCCTAAAACTTAACAACGCTAAGAGATACAAACCTCAAACTTAAGCTGGACACCTATCGCCTCAAGCTCTACCTACTCGCCTCAACAGCGCCACCTTCTGGACAACTTTGGTACTGCACCTAAAAAACAGCGTCGGACTTTATGCGCCCATGTAGGGAATGGCCTGAAACGCCTGCTCGACAAATTTCACAATCAAAAATTTTTTAAAACATTTTTACACTTAGAACAAAAAAAAAAAAAAAAAAAAAATTTTATCCTACAATGATAAAACACATATCAGCGGATAGCTTAGGCCAAGCTGAGCACAACGCAAAAAGAATTAGGACTCTAGCTCACTCCGTTGCCGAGATATTTGACTTCGGTCAATTTGGGGGGGGGCGTTTTGGGATCTCAGGAACGGTAAGGCCCACAGCCTTCATACACACATCAATGGAAAGCTTAGGGCGTGACGATCACAACGCAAAAGAAAGTAGAGCTCTATCTCATTCCGTCTTTGAGATATTTCACTTCGGTCAATTTCGAGTGGTATCCTTCCCCATATCCTAACCCTAACCCTAACCCTAACCCCTAACCCTAACCCTAACCCTAACCCTAACCCTAACCCTAACCCTAACCCTAACCCTAACCCTAACCATCTAATACCCCTTGCCTAACCCTAACCCTGGACACAAGAATCTTTATAACAGCTAACCTGATTGTAACCCTAAAACTTAACAACGCTAAGAGATACAAACCTCAAACTTAAGCTGGACACCTATCGCCTCAAGCTCTACCTACTCGCCTCAACAGCGCCACCTTCTGGACAACTTTGGTACTGCACCTAAAAAACAGCGTCGGACTTTATGCGCCCATGTAGGGAATGGCCTGAAACGCCTGCTCGACAAATTTCACAATCAAAAATTTTTTAAAACATTTTTACACTTAGAACAAAAAAAAAAAAAAAAATTTTTTTTTATCCTACAATGATAAAACACATATCAGCGGATAGCTTAGGCCAAGCTGAGCACAACGCAAAAAGAATTAGGACTCTAGCTCACTCCGTTGCCGAGATATTTGACTTCGGTCAATTTGGGGGGGGGCGTTTTGGGATCTCAGGAACGGTAAGGCCCACAGCCTTCATACACACATCAATGGAAAGCTTAGGGCGTGACGATCACAACGCAAAAGAAAGTAGAGCTCTATCTCATTCCGTCTTTGAGATATTTCACTTCGGTCAATTTCGAGTGGTATCCTTCCCCATATCCTAACCCTAACCCTAACCCTAACCCTAACCCTAACCCTAACCCTAACCCTAACCCTAACCCTAACCCTAACCCTAACCCTAACCCTAACCCTAACCATCTAATACCCCTTGCCTAACCCTAACCCTGGACACAAGAATCTTTATAACAGCTAACCTGATTGTAACCCTAAAACTTAACAACGCTAAGAGATACAAACCTCAAACTTAAGCTGGACACCTATCGCCTCAAGCTCTACCTACTCGCCTCAACAGCGCCACCTTCTGGACAACTTTGGTACTGCACCTAAAAAACAGCGTCGGACTTTATGCGCCCATGTAGGGAATGGCCTGAAACGCCTGCTCGACAAATTTCACAATCAAAAATTTTTTAAAACATTTTTACACTTAGAACAAAAAAAAAAAAAAAAAAATTTTTTTTATCCTACAATGATAAAACACATATCAGCGGATAGCTTAGGCCAAGCTGAGCACAACGCAAAAAGAATTAGGACTCTAGCTCACTCCGTTGCCGAGATATTTGACTTCGGTCAATTTGGGGGGGGGCGTTTTGGGATCTCAGGAACGGTAAGGCCCACAGCCTTCATACACACATCAATGGAAAGCTTAGGGCGTGACGATCACAACGCAAAAGAAAGTAGAGCTCTATCTCATTCCGTCTTTGAGATATTTCACTTCGGTCAATTTCGAGTGGTATCCTTCCCCATATCCTAACCCTAACCCTAACCCTAACCCCTAACCCTAACCCTAACCCTAACCCTAACCCTAACCCTAACCCTAACCCTAACCCTAACCCTAACCCTAACCCTAACCCTAACCATCTAATACCCCTTGCCTAACCCTAACCCTGGACACAAGAATCTTTATAACAGCTAACCTGATTGTAACCCTAAAACTTAACAACGCTAAGAGATACAAACCTCAAACTTAAGCTGGACACCTATCGCCTCAAGCTCTACCTACTCGCCTCAACAGCGCCACCTTCTGGACAACTTTGGTACTGCACCTAAAAAACAGCGTCGGACTTTATGCGCCCATGTAGGGAATGGCCTGAAACGCCTGCTCGACAAATTTCACAATCAAAAATTTTTTAAAACATTTTTACACTTAGAACAAAAAAAAAAAAAAAAAATTTTTTTTTATCCTACAATGATAAAACACATATCAGCGGATAGCTTAGGCCAAGCTGAGCACAACGCAAAAAGAATTAGGACTCTAGCTCACTCCGTTGCCGAGATATTTGACTTCGGTCAATTTGGGGGGGGGCGTTTTGGGATCTCAGGAACGGTAAGGCCCACAGCCTTCATACACACATCAATGGAAAGCTTAGGGCGTGACGATCACAACGCAAAAGAAAGTAGAGCTCTATCTCATTCCGTCTTTGAGATATTTCACTTCGGTCAATTTCGAGTGGTATCCTTCCCCATATCCTAACCCTAACCCTAACCCTAACCCTAACCCTAACCCCTAACCCTAACCCTAACCCTAACCCTAACCCCCTAACCCTAACCCTAACCCTAACCCTAACCCAATGTTGCCGAATTATAATCCTAACTGCAACCCTGATCTGACCTTAACCCTAACCTTAACCCTTTTTAACCCGGCCCTAACCCTAACCAAGGAAGTTATTCACGCCTGGAACATACAGGACGGTTGTCTTATGTAAACCCTTTATTGAAGACCTCTTGACTTATCATAACAGTGATATTTGCATTTATCTTTTACACATTCTTTGGGGTGGAGACCTTGTCATGTTTCTGAGGGATGGCCTTTATCCCATGGGCATGGCCAGTCAGATGTTTACTTATTTCTCTCCTTTCTTTTTCACACTGTATTGTACTACACATTCCATGCCAAGGACAGGAGACAGGGGAGGATGTGCGACGTGCGTGTGCCAGTGCTTACCCTTTGTTTCTCCATTCAACTGCCTGCTCACACTGAGCGGGTGGGGAGATTCATCGAGATATATGCAAAAAACCTAACTTGCCAGTTGCATCAGGGCGTCAGCCCGGACAGGCGGGGAATTGGCTTTGTCCCGAATAGGACACCTTTTCCTAGCTCTGCCTCCTCTCGCTCTCCTCATATATCTCTCATATTTCTCATATATCTCTCTCTATCTCTCTCTCTGTCTTTTCATCTCTATTTTTCTCTCTCTCTCTCTCTTTCGCTTGTTCCACCACACCCTTCTTCCCTCTTCTCTCCCCTCCTGGGGAGGGGGGTGGGAGGGGGCGGGGCGTCAGCCCGGACAGGCGGGGAATTGGCTTTGTCCCGAATAGGACACCTTTTCCTAGCTCTGCCTCCTCTCGCTCTCCTCATATATCTCTCATATTTCTCATATATCTCTCTCTATCTCTCTCTCTGTCTCTCTCTGTCTCTCTCTCTCTCTCTCTCTCTCTCTCTCTCTGTCTCTGTCTCCCTCTTTCTCTCTCACACACACACATCCTCTCACACACCTTCTCTTTTTTTCTCCCTCTCTCTTTCACTCACAGTATCTCTCTCTCTACCCCCAAACACTCCCCACGCGCGTGCGCTCTCTCTCTCTCTCATTTTTTATTAATTTTTTATTTTATTTTATTTATTTTATTTTATTTTATTTTATTTATTTTATTTATTTATTTACTTATTTTTTTATTCTTTTCCACGTCTCTCTCATTCCCACACACTCTCACATATCTCTCTCTCTCTTCCTCAAACATTTCTCTCTTACACATACCTCTCTCACACACACCTCTTTCTCACTCTCTTTCTCTCTCCCCTTCACATATCTCTCTCTCTCTCTTTTTCTCTCTCCCACATATCTCTCTCTCTCTCTCTCTCTCTCTCTCTCTCTCTCTCTCTCTCTCTCTCTCTCTGTATCTCTCTGTATCTCTCTGTATCTCTCTGTATCTCTCTGTATCTCTCTCTCTCTCTCTGTCTGTCTGTCTCTGTCTGTCTCTCTCACACACACCTCTTTCTCAGTCTGTCTGTCTCTGTCTGTCTCTCTCACACACACCTCTTTCTCACTCTCTTTTTTTTTTCTCCCTTTCTCCTCACATATCTCTCTGTCTCTCTCTCTTTCTCTCTATCTCTCTATCTCTCTCTCTGTCTCTCTCTCTCTCTCTCTCTCTCTCTCTCTCTCTCTCTCTCTCTCTCTCTCTCTCTCTCTCTCTCTCTCTCTCTCTCTCTCTCTCTCTTTCTCTCTCTCTCTCTCTCTTTTTTACAGGTTGTCGGAGTGGACACTAAGTGTCCAGTTCCTGTTGAAGATTTTTCGACCGGATTTCCACCTCTACAGTGATCGACACACTCTCTCTTCTTTTCTCCGTCGTGTGCAATCTTCACCTGGATCGACTCTTTTGGATGGGATAAATTAAGAATTATTCTGGACAACTTCTATTCCTTTTGAATTTTACCCAATACTTACCACACCTCCTGGAACCGGACCACAGCCTACATAAAAAATGGATGGGATCCTCCTCTCTCCATGTGAAACTGGAAGATAGAGAAAAAGAATAATAACAAATGGGAACAAATGAACCATATCTGACCATCCTCAGACTTTGGGTTTGTTCATTTGATTTATTAACTGGACTCTCCATCTGAACTTAATTCTTCTTACTCTATTGGAAGGCACGAATTAAAAATTATTCTGGACAACTTTCATTCTCTGTGGACTTGATCTAATATATACTTTTTCTCCTGGACCCAGAACACTACACTTATTTAACATTTGGTTGCATCCATCTCCCCTCATGAAACCTTGAAAAAGGAATAAAATAATAAATGAAAATTAATAAACTGTCTAAAAAAAAGGTTTAAGCTCGATTATTTAACACGCAAACTGCTTTCTTATCCACTATGGTTTCTTTCCACGCCTTTTCCTGTGGCCTCACTGTTTGATGTTATTCAGGGCATATTTAATTTAATTACGTTTTCATTCTACTTACAGGAACTTTCTCTTATCATGTCTTTCTTTTTCCAAATATTCCTAGTTATGTTTTTATTGATTTTCACCACGCCCCGGATTTATAATATTAATAACTTTAATCGCGGATTTCCTGCTTACGTCATGACTTTTTACCCACAATTCCCGCCAGATCCAGATATACGCCTACCACGTTTTACAAACTTCTTATAAGTCTCAGAGCTATCTTTAATACTTCCAGGACATGGTACCACAAATGTGGCTTAACTTTTCCTTTCACCACGGACCAAAAGCTACGGTGTCTCCATTTTGATGGTCCCCGCTAGAGAACCATGACACGACGGCTACGGAACTAGCGGCGTCTCGGTAAGGTTTTTAATCCTTTTAATTTTTTAAAAGCCCGTGGTTTTGCGATATATGGAGCACGGACTCTACTCATGGACCGGGCTGCGGCGGTACCCTCCGGGAAGGCAATGCGTGTCATGGCTGGTCCCGGTGGGCTCTCCGTGGATCCGGGACTCTCGAGTCCCTAGGGGCCGGGGAGGCAGCGCTCTGTCGCGGCTGGCCCCGGTCCTCTTGGTGACTCCAGCGCGGGGAGCTAATGTTAAGAGAGCCGTTTTTTTCGCTGGATTTCACGGTTTGAGTGGCCGCTGGCGCCGGGGGTCCTCCGGGAAGGCGGTGCGAGTCGCCGCTGGTCCCGTGAGATCCTCCGCGGGTCCGGAGCGCCCTGGCCCCGGGAGGGACCGGAGAGGCAGCGCTCTGTTGCGGCTGGCTCCGGTCCTCATGATGTCTCGGTTGCGGAGCATGGCACGGGGCCGGGAGCTCCTCACCGGGCGCTGAGCCGCTGCTGACCTCGGGAACCGTTTTATTCGCAGGATCTAACGACCTGGGTGGCCGCTTGCGCCGAGAGTCCTCTGGGAAGGCGGTGCGAGTCGCCGCTGGTCCCGAGGACTTCTCCGCGGGTCCGGAGCGCCCTGGCCCCGGGAGGGACCGGAGAGGCAGCGCTCTGTCGCGGCTGGCTCCGGTCCTCATAGTGTCTCGGTTGCGGAGCGTGACGCGGGGCCGGGGACTCCTCCCCAGGCGCTGAGCCGCTGGAGGTGGATTATTGTTTGGACTCCTTGGGTCCAGACTGGGATACCTAGCGGTGTTAACGAAGGGTCTGGACCCCGGGTTGGTCCACAGAAAAGTAGGTACTCTTTTCATTTTTTTCTCTACATATTTTGCCTCTCTCCACAACCTTTTCTTTCTTGCGGACCTTGCTTCGGTCCCGTGGGGACTTGGAGCGCATTACGTGTCTTCAGTAACCATCGTTACGCATCTTATTTCATTTCTGAGCCATAAGTTGTGAGACTTGGATTGTATCCGAGTTCTCAACCCGACCTATCTTTCTCATTCTGTTAGGGGACTAATACTTATTTTGCCTGTATACTTGCAGGACTGCAAGTACTTTAAAATCAACATTTTAAAACTGTTTCTGACCCTCGTAATTTATTAATCCTGGTCAAAATAATATTTCGGTATTTAACACTGGACTATGTAAATGTGACACCTTCAATTGGTTGGATTGATTATGTATTTCACTCTTTAAAGGCTGAATGCCATAAAATTGAGTTATTTTATTTGCCTTTATTTAGGAGCTTCAATTCCCAATACGGATTTTCACCAAAACAGACTTTGACTCCATTCGGATTAAAATCCTTCAATAAATACTGAAAAACAACCCCGAATTAATACTTGAGCACTATAAAAACACCCGGGCTAGATTAGTTTACTTACTTTAAATTAGTGGACACACCCCAGGAATTGATCAGCCTGGGGGGGCCTCCCCTGAATGAGAGTGTCTAGTGATAAATGGCCGAAACACTCGAGGATTTCAGGGTACACTACTGATGATGTGTCCTTCATAAACTTAAAAATAGGTCTTATCTGAAATAATAACACTAAATAGGAAAATAATAATAGACTGCGTTCTTCCTTAAATCCGGATACACAAGACACAGGACAACTACCTTTAATGATTTCTTCATTTGTAACCTATGGACTTAATACAACATTTGACATTATATTTATCTTTTATACATTCTTTGGGTTGGAGACCTTGTCATGTTTCTGAGGGATGGCCTTTATCCCATGGGCATGGCCAGTCAGATGTTTACTTATTTCTCTCCTTTCTTTTTCACACTGTATTGTACTACACATTCCATGCCAAGGACAGGAGACAGGGGAGGATGTGCGACGTGCGTGTGCCAGTGCTTACCCTTTGTTTCTCCATTCAACTACCTGCTCACACTGAGCGGGTGGGGAGATTCATCGAGATATATACAAATATCCTAACCCTAACCCTAGCCCTAACCCTAACCCCCTAACCCTAGTATTGAATTTGATAACCCTAATCTTGACCATAATCCTAACCCTAACCAGTTTAAATTGAAGCCCTAACCCTAACCGTCACTAACCCTAATACTAAATTTAAACCCCTACCCTAACCGTCACTAACCCTAGTATTGAATTTTATAACCATAATCTTGACCATAACCCTAACCATAACCAGTTTAAATTAAAGCCCTAACCCTAACCGTCATTAACCCTATTATTATATTTCATATTTAATGCCTAAATAGATAACCCTAATCTTGATTACTATATTAACCCTAACCATTTTAAACTACACTCAAATAATTAAAAACTCCCTTAATTCATAGTTTGGCATGTTTAAAATAATTAAATAATTAATTAATTAAAAAAATTAATTAATATAAAATTAAGTACTTAATTCATAACTTGGCTGATTAAAAATGTTTAAAAATCTATAAAAACGCTAAGAATAATTAATTCATAGTTGGGCTTTATTAAAAATCTACTTAAAAATCTTTAAATTAAAATTAACCCTAAGACCATTGTTCCCCAATTAATTAATTACATTCATAATCACAATTGGTGTGGTAGAGGAGCTAATCTTAATTAAAAAAGCTTTTGGAGTCAAATTTGCTCTGTTTTCACTACATCTAATGCGTTCGGCACTTATCGGGTTAACTCCACTGACTTGCAGTCCAGCTAGTGTTTTTCCACTGCTCCTCTCCTGACTACAGACTCCCCCCTCCTCAACCAATGGGAGCATGCTCAGAGGGAGAAAGGAGGAGCTGAGGAGAATCTGCCTGCTGCTTTGCTCTCCTCCTTTTCATACCTGTTCTAACACAGACTCGGCACACTGACAGCCCTCAGGCCGCTTTATTTTAGCGTGCAAACTTGATAAAGACCGATCAACGTCGAAACATCGTTTCTGCACGCTATTTTCTATTCTGATTTTTTTTTTTTTAATTAATTAAGACATTTTATTTTGGTTTTATTTCTTTTATTTCTTTTATTTTAAACACATTTTATTTGCACCACACACACACAAAACAACCTGCCCACAATGTGGGCTTACATTCAGGGTGTTGGGACAGTGGCATGGGACCGTGGGGACGGCCGTCCCCCTGTCCACGACCCGGCTGGGTCACATGTCAGGTGGCCGACTGGCTCCAGGTCGGACCGTGCACAGCCAGGACCTGGTCTCCGGGTCCAGGCATTACTTCCTTCTCCTAACCCTATTTCTTTTAATTTGAACACATTTATTTGAACCATACACAAAATTTCTTTTATTTTGAACACATTTATTTGAACCCTACACAAAATTTCTTTTATTTTGAACACATTTATTTGAACCATACACAACATTTCTTTTATTTTCAACACATTTATTTGAACCATACACACACAAAATTTATTTTATTTTGAACACATTTATTTGAACCATACACAAAATTTATTTTATTTTGAACACATTTATTTGAACCATACACACACAAAACAAGCTGCCCACGATGTGGGCTTACAATCTGGGTGTTTTACTTTTGGCAAACAGAACAAAAAATGTTTACGTTTTTTCACAAATAATGAACTACAAATTATGAACAAGCTTCTGCTAACTCTACCCTATATATCAAAAGAGAACATATGTAAACTACACTGCTAATGTTTTAACTTTCTTGAATGAGCCTTATGCGCTTCCTTAGAAACGCTGCAAACCCTCTGGAGGGTATTTGTCTCTGCCTACAATCGTTCAAATAACGCTGAAAGGCCTCCTTCGCTGTCATGTTTGTAGATAGATCAATTAGGCTCGTCTCCAATGGGTCCAACCTAGTTGTTGTGGTATGTGGGGCCCTAAGACTGTTGGCGATCATTCCAACTCCAGAACCTTCAGTTTGTTCCTTACTTAGAGCTGGGAGGAGATTATCTTGAACAGACTCTGAAGGACCTTCAGTATCATCCTGTTTTTCTTCATGCTTTCTCTTTGTTCCAACTTTTTGAACATGTTGGCCCATTGCATATGGAATAGATTCATGAAGTTTCCACAACAACAGTCCCCTGATGTGGCGTAGGGAATGATTGGACAGTATTTGCAGCTCATTCAGTCTTTTCTGGCTCAAAGTAAGCTCATGCTGGAGTTTGGCTATTTCCTCATAGGAAACGTAATCACCATTTTGAAGCATTGCCACACAAGAAACAAAGGTTAATACCTTGAGCAAATCTTCCTTTTGTAGATCTTTCGGTAAGCGCTGCAGCACTGGAGACATCCATGGCATTCCATAAATGTCATACCTTTCAATGTTCCGAAAATAGGACAGGTTGCGCTGCTGGATTTCTTCGCAAACCTGTCTGGTCAGAGAACCGCAAGTAGCTTCTAGAGAAGCTTTCTGCTCACCACTCAAAAGTTCAACGAAATCTATCCCATTCCAAACAACTCTTTTGTACTTGTGAAGATCACGGTATTTGACATCTGGGAAGATTTTCAGGCCCATGGCTAAAAACCCTGCCATTAGACAATCATGAACATCGTGGCCACTTTTGGTTACAAGGATCCTTGCTTTTCCAAATGTTGCAGGGAAACCGAAACTATCCCTGGTGGCAAGGTTCTTCACCACATCTTCAACTCGTGCAATATTTCTGATGACACCAGTAGATGGGGGATTGAGAGTCGTCATGTTCCCCACAGGAATGTCATGAATTCTTTGGTAGAGATCTTTCAAAAATACAAGGATGAGTGCCTCCACCACGACAGCAGGTTCAGCAAAAACTGTCTCTGTCAGAAGAAACACTCGCTCAATCCTTTGTATTGTTGACTGATCTCTAGTCCAACTTTGCAATGGCGGGGGGACCACCCCTGCACTGGCACGATTATAAGGTGCCACCCCTATAAATCCACGCCATGCAGTAAGACTCTGCTCATTGCATGTGTCCACACCCAGGGACACACACAGGGGGCCATCTGCCGGATTTAGAGGTCTCCCATACACCAGCATTTCAAGTAAAAGTTCGAATTGAAACGACCGCCACCCTGCAGCGTACCCTCCCCTACAAACCATCGCACTGTACACCTCTTTAGGCTCTCTGACAAAAGAGCTGGCAATGGTTTGGAGGATTTCGCGAAGACTGAGGTCTGGGTGGTTATCACTTAGCATAAATGGCAGAACCAGAGGATAATGGGCAATGAGATTTGCCATCTGGTCCTTTGACACACATTCCGCGGCTTTGAATTGAGAAGGGATGCCACCAGCTTGACTAAAAGCTACAACCCCCTCAACTCGGCACCCAATTTGACTTTTGAATTTGAGCGCAAGGTCCTCCATTGTTGTAATGTAATTATGTGCCCTTGTTTTCATTGACTTCTCCATGGCATGATGCATGAGACCACTTGTCACAATGCACCCACTTACTGGATGACTGTGATGCGTGAGAGCTCTCAAATGAGGGGTTTCAGCATAAGACTGTAAGAAAGTGAGGTCACCTGATGGAAAAAGTCGGCGGAGAGCTGGACTGACAGTGAGAGGAGATCCATTGAGTTGTGACTGCCAGTTAACAGCTTCATAGATTCCCACACTGCTAAATGATCTTTCCTCATTTCCAACTAACTGCTGCAAACCAGCCCGTGCCCAAAAAACATCCATTGTCCCATCACGTGGCCTGACCCGCATGCCAACGTGAAGAGACACATGTTTGACGCACTGCATGTCGACAAGCTGAGACAAGTCTAGTGCCTGCACAGACCTTTGCCCCAGCTTAGAAAGGGTCAACATGACATAGAACTCCTCTGTATTAGCTTTTGCATCAATGGCCTTATCAATGATGTCAAAAAAAAATTCCTGATCTTTAGGATGAAGACTGACGTACGAAAGGTCAGTCAATTTTGTTTTCCTTGGTGTCTCCCTGGCTAAATCCTCAGGGGACAGAGAGGTCAGCAGCCGCTTCACCTCAGACACAACTTCACGAAATGTTCCTAAGGCCAAGGCTTCACAGTAATTGGCGTTGGACAGCTGTGGGTTAGGGGTTCTTGTGACCCTAGGTATTAGAGTCATCATTAGGTGCCACCCCTGCTCCAAGCCAACCTCCACCCCTCTAATGGACTTTAAGGCTGGGAGCATGGCGTTTGGGATCCTACTGAGACCGAAATGCTTTTTCAAGTAGTCATACTGGGGTCTTATGTGAGTAGGAAGGAAATCAGGAAGTTTTACAAAACTAAAAGGGAGCTTCACTGCTGCCATCTTTCTCACTTCCACCACTGCCCCGTCAATATCTGGTGTCCGCCTGTAGAACCAGTCCATTGGTTCTAAAGTGATCGAATGGAAAGGCATGATTTTGTCAACAGACAAAAAATCAGACAAATTGCCTGCCTCCACCCACATGTCTGCTAATGCACAAAAGTTCCCCTCTGCCACATCAACTATATCAAAAGAATGGACTGGCTCCATTGTTAATTGAAAATAGCAGATAGACTTGTAGACTCAAGAGTGGTTCAAATGAAATAAGCCTTGAACCACAAAACACTGTGTACCTTTTTTTTCTAAAGGTTTTTGTTCCTAACACAACTGGATCGACTTGTGTCTCTCTGTGAAACTGTTGAAATGTGGCTTTGAAATGAATAGAACAGCCTTATATAGTGTCAAACTATTTGCGTCTTTTTTTTTCTCGCTTTTTTTTCGAAAATTTTTTTTAAAACTTTAAACTATGATAACTCTGGAACCGTAAGTCCTACAGAGACAAATAACATATCTACATTTTCAGGAGACTGTAATACACACAGTGAGACAGATTGCAGGTAAGTATAAGCACACCCTAAGACACAAACCCTAACATAAGCATTTCTAGTACAAAAAAACTTATAAGTATAACCTAAAGTGAGATATGTCTGTAAAGACTGTCACTGGTCCAGGGTAATTGCATTGCAACAAAAGGTAAAAAAGCAGTTATCACACTCTGACACATTACAGGTAAGTACAAACACAACCAAACACACAAACACACACACACATTTCAGCTACACGCAAAAATACCACAAAGTGAGTTTCATGTTTATTTAAATTGTCATTGTTGTTAATGATTTGTTTTATTGTTTCAATGTTTTATAGGACATGGCGGAACAGGGGAACCAGCCTGAACCTGAGCAGCATGCAGAGGTATCATCCTCAAGCCTGCCTGACAGTGATCAGGAACCAGATGTTGACAGTGACGAGGAGAGTGATGGTAAGAATGTAATATTAAGTTGTATTATACTTTCTTTATGTTGGCTAGTATCAAAAACAGTTACTCTAATAGGGCTTCATTAACTTTATATTTATTATTGTTCTTTATTTTTATCTATTTAACCATTTTATGGCTTCTTTTTGTTTTGACAACTTTCAAAATCTTTTTCATTAAAGCCTCAAGACTCAATCCCCAACAAGAAGAGGTGGAGACAGAGGAGGAGGATGGCCAAGAGGGTCCAGATGATGCCAGGGTATGCATATCATAAAAATAACATTTAATTTGGATCTCAACTATATATTTGTAGCTTCAAATTGAATAATTATAACTATATTACAGCCGCCTCCAATTCAGGACCCCACTATAAGCGGGGGCAGTGTACTGAGACTTCATTGTCTCTTGTTGTTCTTGATGCACAGCCTGCACTGGAACAGAGACAAACACATAGAAGACCTCGTACTACTGCTCCTAATGTCTTGCCAGAAGCCAGGTTTGATGACAATGTACGTCAGGAACCACAGCCAGGAGAGCTGGCTCCTCAGGCCTCTACTCCCGGCCAGGACAGTTCTGAACCTCTGTTTGACTCCCGCCTGAATAAAGAGGTCTTGTCTGGTTTGTTCTCAGCTGACCAGACTTCTACCTTATCAGTGGACATGAGTGTGGGCCAATTCCATGTTACTAAACACATGAAAACTCAGAGAAAACTAGTGGATTGGTCACTTCACGTTAACAGCAAAATGTTATTGATTGGTGATTCAAATTTGGCCAGAATTTGCACATACAACATTCCAAATTTGCAGGTGGAGAGCTTTCCAGGGGCTACTTTTCGACATGCAGCTCACCTTCTGCAGTTTGCAGTTGTCAACAAGCGCGTGACACATGTTGTTTTGTCTTTTGGCATTAACTGCAGAATGCAAAGAGTCTGTGAGACTTCTGTAAAAGAGCTGCAGACTGCACTTTGTGCAGCTAAACACCATTTTCCCTATGCCCAACTGTACATTCCAGTGATAAATTTTTCAGATCGGTTGCCTTCTGGACAGCAGGCCGTTTTGTGGATTCTCAGTGACCACATTACACGTAATATGCCCTATCTGCCCTTGCTGCCAGCCGTGCATTTTGTGACTGAGGATGATGACATACACTGGACCAAAGCTACGGCGAGGGCCATGTAGAGCCACTGGGCAGAATGTTTAAAATCCCAGGCCCCTTAAGTCCTAGACCACAGAGGCAGGATGATGCGAGACCTTTGTGGGCTCAAAATTTTTTAGTTTTGAGTAAACACTTCTCTCCTACAGCCTCTCAACTCACTTTACTAAACAAAGGTTTGACGTTTGTCCCTACGTGTGGTTCCCTCAAACACCAGCATCTCATACTTCAACAGGACATACAACAGTATCATCAAAAAATCCAGCTGGCTTACTACTTTGGAAACAGGCCCAGACGTGTCCCTAAGACAGAACTATCTATACGATTCCGGCCTCCGTCTTTCTGGTGCCCTCCTTCATCTAAACTGCCACCAGAACTGACGTAACTTACGTAAACAAGACATGCTGGCATTCAAACGTTTGTACAGACAACAACGTGAACGTCCTAACATAACGCCTAGTGAGTTTGAGGCTTTAAAGGAATTAAAAAATAACAGAGAGATTGTGATTAAACCTGCTGACAAAGGCAGTACTTTAGTTATTATGGACAGGACACAGTACACGTATGAGGCTAATAGACAACTCTCAGACCCTACGTATTACGTACCACTCTGTAAGCCTGTGTTTCCAGACACTATAACAGTAGTACACGGGATTATAGATACGTTACATGAGAAAAGATACATTACGGCAAAACAGAAACTGTATCTAAAGGGAGCCTTTGAACCACGAGTACGCAGGTTTTATATCCTCCCAAAGATACATAAGGAACAGACCAAGTGGACTGTGCCGGGCCAGATTCCACCAGGCCGGCCGAGAGTATCCGATTGTGGAAGCGATACGTATCATACAGCTGAATACATCGAATTCTATTTGCAAATTCTATTTGACTCCTCTTTCAATTAGGCATCCCTCATACGTAAAAGATATGTCACATTTTTTCAGTTCTGTCAAATCCCTCACAGTTCCAGAGACAACCCTCTTCTTCACCATTGATATTGATTCATTGTAAACTAATATCCCCATCCCTGCTGGACTGCAGGCAGTCTGTAATGTGTTTGCCAAGTATCCTGATCCCAACAGACCGGACGCTGAGTTGTTACAGTTGTTAGAAATAAATTTGACACAGAATGATTTTATTTTTGATGGGAAGTACTATCTCCAAGTGAAAGGGACGGCTATGGGGAAACGGTTTGCGCCTGCATATGCAAACATATTTATGGCAGAGTGGGAGGCCAATGTTTTGAATGTTTGCCCAAAGAAACCGTTACACTACCTCAGATATTTGGATGATATTTTCGGTATTTGGGTACATTCGAAGGAGGAATTTGAGATTTTTTTGCATACTCTAGACACATTTGACCCTTCAATCCGGATAAAACATACATTCAGTGATACGTCAATAGACTTCTTAGACACAACAGTCTATAAGGGCCCAGATTTCTTTCAGACTATCTGAGTAATAGTAGTGGTAGTAGAAGTATTAGTACTTTAACCCTTAAGAAAAAATGGACAAGTCATGTTTTTTCAGTGACGTTTTTTTTATTTGGTTTGTTTCTAAAAAGAACAAAATGACACAGTTCTATAGGAAACTCAGGTCATCTATCTCTTCACAATAAAAGCTGCCTTTACACAGACATAAGAATAAAATGCACCAGAATCTGAAGAATGGCTTGAACTAAACAACCGAGAGAAACCTAAACAGGTTTCAACAGGTTTAAAAAGGTTTTTCAAAATAAAAGACCTGAAACAGAAACAGTGACTGAAATAAATTGTGGAATTCAAACCTGAAAAAAAAGTGTACTCATTTTACATAGAAATAATAAAAGTCTGGAACAAAAAGAATTTTCTGGAAAGTCATTTAAAGCAGTTCACAGTTTTTTAAAAGAAACGTTTTTATTTAAAGCCTGACGTTTCATTGGTTCTAGCTTCGATCTACTTTTTCTATTTTTAATTTTCTACAAATGTTTTCTGCTAAATTTTAAATCTAATTTTAAACAAGAATAAAAGGGAAAAAAAGAATTAATTTTAAATGTCTTTTGTTTTTGTTTTTTTTTCCATTTTGGCAACGTTTTCTTCTTCACTGGAATAAAAACAAACAGTGACAGAAAACGAACAGGGGTTGACCTCTGACCTCTGAGGACTAGAAATGAACAAAATTCTCTTATTTTTAAATGTTTTTACACAAAGATCTGGAGAAATTTTGTGAAATGCTGATAAAATTCAGAAGTCATCTAAAGTTTACTTTGAGGTCTTTTAAAGGTCATTCTGAGGTCATATAAAGGTCATGTAAAGGTCACTCAGAGGTGGTTTTAAAGAAATTTGTCAAACGGACTTTAGTGAAACTTTTGGTCAAACTTGTATTTGGCTGTAAATCTACGAACGTCTGAAAATATGAAAAACATTAAAATAAAACATTATTTCTCAGAAAAACTCTTTGGACGTCATTTGTTTTTCTGAAAAAAACATGGAACAGTTCAAAGACACTTAAGTTTCAGTTAAACGTTAAAATAAAACAGTTCAGAGTTTTTGGAGGAAACAACCAAAGTCCGAGAAAAACTTGTAAAAAGTTCAAAGTTGTGTTGATCTCAAAGTTAGAGATTTAGCTGACATTAGGTGTTATAATATAATAATAATAATAATAATAATAATAATAATAATAATAATAATAATAATAATATAAAATATTGTATTATAATAAGTATTATAATAATATTAATAATAATGTAATTATTGTATTCATATTGTTTTAAAAACATGTCAGATCCTTGTTCTTTGGTTGTTTCCTTTCTTTAAAAAGTCGTTTCTCAGTTCTCTCAACAAAAAAAATCTGAGAAAATCTCATCACACTAAAACTTCATAATATTCAGAGGCAAACATTGGTTTAACATCGTTTTGGTTCGAGTCCAGCAGCTAACAGCTAAAGGCTAAAGTTCAGCCTGAGGTAGAGCACTTTGGAGGAATTAGGAGACAAGGACAGAAGGAAGGACATGAGGAGAGGATATGAGGGAAGGAGGTCGGCTCGGTCTAAATCCTGGTTTTATAGAAAAACTGATGTGGCTAAACAAAGCTAACACTGAAGCTAACAGTGAAAATACATTCAGCCTAAGTTCAGCCAAAATCAGCTCAAACTGTTTTTGTTTGGTGAATATTACAAGAACATTTTCAATGTTTCTTTTCTGATAAAAGGCACTCACTCTGTTTGACTTTGACTGAAAAACTGAAGATAAAATTATTGTGGTTTGTGACAAAGGCACTGGGTTTGAATTTATATTAATTTACTGTTTTTACTGTTTTTATTCAGTATTTATAGTACTTCAGTGAAGAATATGAAGTTAAAATACTCTATATATGTTTCTATAGTATGTAGTAAAAGAAGCTGTATGTACCAAAAACTGGCTAGTTAGTTGATAATTAGCGCACAACTGAAAAAGAGCAGCAAAAATAAAGATAAATAAATATGACTCATATTTGTGTGTAAATATGTGGGTAATGCTAAATTAAGCTAACATAAATAAAATTCAAAGGCAGTGGCTTCAAACATTTAACTTTAGCCACACATTAAAGTTTACACCTGGATCAATTCAAATCCAAAAAAAATTCTGCAACCAAGCACAAAATCCATTTCACTCATGGTGCTGCTATTTAGCCGCTAGTTAGCTGAATCTGCCATAAACAGCAGGTGATTTTGAATATTTATCTATATCTCTTTTCTATGGCTTTAATCCTGTCGTTTTAGGCTCAGTTTGACTTTTCACTTCAACAGCTGCATGTTACAGTAAATGCTAACATCTCTCTACTTCTGCACTAACATTTCTGAAACATGAGCCGCACTCTCATAAACTTTACCCTAAACACACTTCATGAATAATTAACACAAAAGACTCTAATTCTACAAATGTCACAAATAAGTCTCTCAACAGGACGCTTTTCTGTGGCATCTACATGTTCTTTCCATGCTCTGGTTACTACCAGTCCACCTGAGTTCAACCTGAGTTCCACCTGAGTTCAACCTGAGGTCCACCTGAGGTCCACCTGAGGTCAATCTGAGGTCCACCTGAGGTCCACCTGAGTTCAACCTGAGTTCCACCTGACTTCAACCTGAGGTCCACCTGAGTTCAACCTGAGGTCAACCTGAGGTCCACCTGAGGTCCACCTGAGGTCCACCTGAGGTCCACCTGAGGTCAACCTGAGGTCCACCTGAGGTCCACCTGAGGTCCACCTGAGGTCAACCTGAGTTCAACCTGAGGTCCACCTGAGTTCAACCTGAGGTCCACCTGAGGTCCACCTGAGTTCAACCTGAGGTCCACCTGGTTCAACCTGAGGTCCACCTGAGTTCAACCTGAGGTCCACCTGAGGTCCACCTGAGGTCAACCTGAGGTCCACCTGAGTTCAACCTGAGGTCCACCTGGTTCAACCTGAGGTCCATCTGAGTTCAACCTGAGGTCCACCTGAGGTCAACCTGAGTTCAACCTGAGGTCCACCTGAGTTCAACCTGAGGTCCACCTGAGGTCCACCTGAGTTCAACCTGAGGTCCACCTGGTTCAACCTGAGATCCACCTGAGGTCCACCTGAGGTCAACCTGAGGTCCACCTGAGGTCCACCTGACTTCAACCTGAGGTCCACCTGAGTTCAACCTGAGGTCAACCTGAGGTCCACCTGAGGTCCACTTGAGTTCAACCTGAGGTCCACCTGGTTCAACCCAAGGTCCACCTGAGTTCAACCCGAGGTCCACCTGAGGTCAACCTGAGGTCCACCTGAGTTCAACCTGAGGTCCACCTGAGGTCCACCTGAGGTCCACTTGAGTTCAACCTGAGGTCCACCTGGTTCAACCCGAGGTCCATCTGAGTTCAACCTGAGGTCCACCTGAGGTCCACCTGAGGTCAACCTGAGTTCAACCTGAGGTCCACCTGAGTTCAACCTGAGGTCCACCTGAGGTCCACCTGAGTTCAACCTGAGGTCCACCTGGTTCAACCTGAGGTCCACCTGAGTTCAACCTGAGGTCCACCTGAGGTCCACCTGAGGTCAACCTGAGGTCCACCTGAGTTCAACCTGAGGTCCACCTGAGGTCCACCTGACTTCAACCTGAGGTCCACCTGAGTTCAACCTGGGGTCAACCTGAGGTCCACCTGAGGTCCACTTGAGTTCAACCTGAGGTCCACCTGGTTCAACCCGAGGTCCACCTGAGTTCAACCTGAGGTCCACCTGAGGTCAACCTGAGGTCCACCTGAGGTCCACCTGAGGTCAACCTGAGGTCCACCTGAGTTCAACCTGACTTCAACCTGAGGTCCACCTGAGGTCCACCTGAGTTCAATCTGAGGTCCACCTGAGGTCCACCTGAGGTCCACCTGAGTTCAACCTGAGGTCCACCTGAGTTCAACCTGAGGTCCACCTGAGGTCAATCTGAGGTCCACCTGAGGTCCACCTGAGTTCAATCTGAGGTCCACCTGAGGTCCACCTGAGGTCCACCTGAGGTCCACCTGAGGTCCACCTGAGTTCAACCTGAGGTCCACCTGAGGTCAATCTGAGGTCCACCTGAGGTCCACCTGAGGTCCACCTGAGTTCAACCTGAGGTCCACCTGAGGTCCACCTGAGGTCAATCTGAGGTCCACCTGAGGTCCACCTGAGTTCAACCTGAGGTCCACCTGAGGTCAATCTGAGGTCCACCTGAGGTCCACCTGAGTTCAACCTGAGGTCCACCTGAGGTCAATCTGAGGTCCACCTGAGCTCAACCTGAGGCACCAACAGTGAGTGTACTAATAAAGTAATATCTGTTGTAAAAATGGATCACTAAAAACCATCAGACATGAGATTTCTGAGGTAGAGCAGTTTAGAGGAAAAAAAGACCTTAAATCTGTTGGAAAATGTGAAAGAGCCGTGAAAAATGCTCAAAGGAAACAGAACGAGCCGACAGGAAGGAAGGGAGGCAAGGAGGGTAGTAGGCATGTTTGGTGAGTCTGGAGTTTGTTGGTTACTCGTTGGTTTGTTGGTTACTCGTTGGTTTGTTGGTTACTCGTTGGTTTGTTGGTCGGAGGCCGTGGTTGAAGCTGGACTTTGAATCGAGACCACAACTGGAGCTGAAACATTTCTCTGAGAACAGAAGAAAAACTGTTTAGAACTAGGGCACAAGGAAACAGGACACAAGGACACAGGACACAGGAGACAAAGAGGTGAGGAAAGGTTGTTTTTGTGGTATACGTAAGTACTTGAGTTGTTATATATGAATACTTTGGTGTTAATTCTGAATACTTCAGGTTTACATAGAAATACTTTAG
This sequence comes from Bostrychus sinensis, assembly GCA_020698575.1. Taxonomy (NCBI): domain Eukaryota; kingdom Metazoa; phylum Chordata; class Actinopteri; order Gobiiformes; family Eleotridae; genus Bostrychus; species Bostrychus sinensis. The sequence continues at coordinate 449,757 of CM036247.1, forward strand.
TATTATATGACAGTACTTAGTGATATATATGAGTACTTTTATATAAACACAGATGAAATTAGTTTTTTTTTTTTTTACCGGACTGAGCTCGATGTTCTCTGCTTTGGCTCTGATCTCTGACTCCTGTTTGTGACTCCAAGCCCTGCACACAACAGCACAGAGAGGACAAAGGAGGTTAGGACAGAGGACAAAGGAGATTAGGACAGAGGACAGAGAGAGGAGGTTAGGACAGAGGAGTGAGAAGGTTAGGACAGAGGACAGAGGACAAAGGAGATTAGGACAGAGGAGAGAGGAGGTTAGGACAGAGGAGTGAGAAGGTTAGGACAGAGGACAGAGGAGATTAGGACAGAGAGAGAAGGTTAGGACAGAGGAGAGAGGAGGTTAGGACAGAGGAGTGAGAAGGTTAGGACAGAGGACAGAGGAGAGAGGAGGTTAGGACAGAGGAGAGAGGAGGTTAGGACAGAGGAGTGAGAAGGTTAGGACAGAGGACAGAGGAGATTAGGACAGAGGAGAGAGGACGTTAGGACAGAGGAGAGAGGAGGTTAGGAGAGAGGAGAGAGGAGATTAGGACAGAGGAGAGAGGAGGTTAGGACACAGGAGGTACCTTCGTCGCTGCAGCAGGAGCACCAGCAGGAGGCAGCAGAGGACGCAGGCCACACCGCTGTGTAGACCAATCAGAAGGGAGGAGCGGTCGCCATGGGAACAGTCACAGCCTGGTCACATAGCGCAAGAACAGAGGTCACATGATCTGAATCCTACACCACAAACTCAGACAGAGGGAGAGTTTGGAGTCAGAAGAAGAGTCTGGAGTCAGAGGGAGAGTCTGCTGTCAGAAGAAGAGTCTGGAGTCAGAGGGAGACTCTGCTGTCAGAAGAAGAGTCTGGAGTCAGAGGGAGACTCTGCTGTCAGAGGGAGACTCTGCTGTCAGAAGAAGAGTCTGCTGTCAGAAGAAGAGTCTGGAGTCAGAGGGAGACTCTGCTGTCAGAGGGAGACTCTGCTGTCAGAAGAAGAGTCTGCTGTCAGAAGAAGAGTCTGGAGTCAGAGGGAGACTCTGCTGTCAGAAGAAGAGTCTGGAGTCAGAGGAAGAGTCTGCTGTCAGAGGGAGACTCTGCTGTCAGAAGAAGAGTCTGCTGTCAGAAGAAGAGTCTGGAGTCAGAGGGAGACTCTGCTGTCAGAAGAAGAGTCTGCTGTCAGAAGAAGAGTCTGGAGTCAGAGGGAGACTGCTGTCAGAAGAAGAGTCTGGAGTCAGAGGGAGACTCTGCTGTCAGAAGAAGAGTCTGGAGTCAGAAGAAGAGTCTAAAGTCAGAGGGAGAGTCTGCTGTCAGAAGAAGAGTCTGCTGTCAGAAGAAGAGTCTGGAGTCAGAGGGAGACTGCTGTCAGAAGAAGAGTCTGGAGTCAGAGGGAGAGTCTGCTGTCAGAGGGAGACTCTGCTGTCAGAAGAAGAGTCTGCTGTCAGAAGAAGAGTCTGGAGTCAGAGGGAGACTCTGCTGTCAGAAGAAGAGTCTGGAGTCAGAGGGAGACTCTGCTGTCAGAAGAAGAGTCTGCTGTCAGAAGAAGAGTCTGGAGTCAGAGGGAGACTGCTGTCAGAAGAAGAGTCTGGAGTCAGAGGGAGACTCTGCTGTCAGAAGAAGAGTCTGGAGTCAGAGGGAGAGTCTGCTGTCAGAGGGAGACTCTGCTGTCAGAAGAAGAGTCTGGAGTCAGAGGGAGAGTCTGCTGTCAGAAGAAGAGTCTGCTGTCAGAAGAAGAGTCTGGAGTCAGAGGGACAGAGGTCAGGGGTCAGGGGTCAGGTACCTGGAGAGCTGCTGGTGTCCGACAGAGAAACAAGGCGTCTGTTTGAAGAACTGTCTCCGTTTCCATTGAAGGCCACCAGCTCCACCTCATACACAGCGCCATACTCTGAAAACGCAGTAACAGTACACAAATATAAGTACTGATACACATGCAGTACTAGTACACAGATATAACTACTCATACACATACAGTACTAGTACACAGATATAAGTACTGATACACACACATGCGGTACTAGTACACAGATAAAAGTACTGATACACATGCAGTACTAATACACAGATAAAAGTACTGATACACATGCAGTACTAGTACACAGATATAAGTACTGATACACACACATGCAGTACTAGTACACAGATATAAGTACTGATACACATACAATACTAGTAAACAGATAAAAGTACTGATACACATGCAGTACTAGTACACAGATAAAAGTACTGATACACACATGCAGTACTAGTACACAGATATAAGTACTGATACACACACATGCAGTACTAGTACACAGATATAAGTACTGATACACATACAGTACTAGTAAACAGATATAAGTACTGATACACACATGCAGTACTAGTACACAGATATAAGTACTGATACACACACATGCAGTACTAGTACACAGATATAAGTACTGATACACACATGCAGTACTAGTACACAGATATAAGTACTGATACACACATGCAGTACTAGTACACAGATATAAGTACTGATACACACATGCAGTACTAGTACACAGATATAAGTACTGATACACTCATGCAGTACTAGTACACAGATATAAGTACTGATACAGACACATGCAGTACTAGTACACAGATATAAGTACTGATACACACACATGCAGTACTAGTACACAGATATAAGTACTGATACAGACACATGCAGTACTAGTACACAGATATAAGTACTGATACAGACACATGCAGTACTAGTACACAGATATAAGTACTGATACAGACACATGCAGTACTAGTACACAGATATAAGTACTGATACACACATGCAGTACTAGTACACAGATATAAGTACTGATACAGACACATGCAGTACTAGTACATAGATATAAGTACTGATACACACATGCAGTACTAGTACACATATATAAGTACTGATACACACATGCAGTACTAGTACACAGATATAAGTACTGATACACACATGCAGTACTAGTACACAGATATAAGTACTGATACAGACACATGCAGTACTAGTACACAGATATAAGTACTGATACAGACACATGCAGTACTAGTACACAGATATAAGTACTGATACACACATGCAGTACTAGTACACAGATATAAGTACTGATACAGACACATGCAGTACTAGTACACAGATATAAGTACTGATACACACACGTGCAGTACTAGTACACAGATATAAGTACTGATACAGACACATGCAGTACTAGTACAGATTTCTAAAGTATGGTGAGTACTGCAGGCGGACGGACCGAGGGCTGAGAAGGTGTGCGTGTTGATGTGAGCCGGCAGCGTCTCCTGCCCCTGCTGCTGCGGCTGGGAGACCCCGTGGATCTGGACCTTAAAGCCCTGGACCTGTCCCGGTTTCGGGACGTCCCAGTAAACCTGAATGGCCGTCTGGTTCAGGACTTTGGTGAAGAAACTTGGCGAGACCGGGACTAGAGCGAGAGAGAGACACGGGAGAGAAGAGGGACAGTGAGGGTACACTCTTAAAACAAAAGGTTCTATTACTGCAGCCATAGAACCCTTTCAGAAATTTTTTTTAAAAATTGATGATATAGAACTATTTTTCCAAAGAATTCTTTATTAACAATAACAACAACTCTCCACAGTTCAAGAGTCAGCAGTGTCCACGACAACAGTGGACAACCACAACAATTTTCTTTTAAACTTTTTTTTTTTTTAATCTTTCATTTATTTTAGTAAAATATTTTATTATTGTTAAGGACAAATGACAAAAAGTATAAAATGATGTATCCCCTGTAAGAATACAAATATTACAAACACTCCACCTTCCTATCCAACTGCTAGATTAACTGTTAGTATTTCTGTTAGCTAGCTGCTAAAGGTGTGTTTGCTATGTTACTATGATACTACAAATAGTATTTACTACTTTAAATGACAATACAGTTTAGGCACTAAATAGCATACAGTATGTATGTCTTTTACATATCATATTTAATATTGAGTCTCTTCAAATCCTTCAAACTCAAGGTAAGTTAACAGTATCAGTGATACCAAACGATGATACGCTAAAGTATTAGTGTACATGCTAACGTTAAACCTTTTGTTTCTCTTTCATTCCAGATGATGGGCTGCTAAACTTATGAAGCTTAGCAGACTCTCACTGAAGACTCCAGAGGACAGCAGTCCTCGTGTCCTCAGACACTGAAGACTCCAGAGGACAGCAGTCCTCGTGTCCTCAGACACTGAAGACTCCAGAGGACAGCAGTCCTCATGTCCTCAGACATCATGGGTGGACATCACAGGAGGCTCCTGTCACTAACATGATGCATGTTTATATTCTACTGATATGTCTCTGTTATATTTATCACTGCATTATTGTTTTGTACATTTCTGTCCTGGAAATGCACACAGCAGAGCCGGCTCTAGCCAATTTGGTGCCCTAGGCGAGATTTGCGTCAACAATACGCCCATCCCCCCGCTTCCACCGTAAACCGTGTAAGTCAGGTTCAGGCTGGCCAGGTCAGAAGTCATTAGGATTTTTTTTTTCATACTAGAGTACAAAGAAGAAATAACACCATTCACTTGATTTTTAATTATTTGTTATTTATTTAAAAATATACTTTTTTTTTTTCTTTTTTTTTTTTTTGGAGGGGTGCAGCTGGGCGCCCCCTCCAGCAGATGGCGCCCTAGGCAACTGCCTAAATGGCCTATGCCTAAAGCTGGCTCTGGCACACAGCCATCATCTTCTATTGGATCCTCTGAAATCTTAATATCAGCTGTGTGTTTACACTTTACATATTTTATACATTTATTTAAAAAGGTTTGATTTAACATTATTTTTATGTTACAGGGATGTACACAATACTGGGCTGTACCTGCAGTCCACAGTCTGAGAGGACAGAGAACAGAGGACACAGTCTGAGAGGACAGAGAACAGAGGACACAGTCTGAGAGAACAGAGGACACAGTCTGAGAGGACAGAGAACAGAGGACACAGTCTGAGAGGACAGAGGACACAGTCTGAGAGAACAGAGGACACAGTCTGAGAGGACAGAGAACAGAGGACACGGTCTGAGAGGACAGAGGACACAGTCTGAGAGGACAGAGAACAGAGGACACAGTCTGAGAGAACAGAGGACACAGTCTGAGAGGACAGAGAACAGAGGACACAGTCTGAGAGGACAGAGAACAGAGGACACAGTCTGAGAGAACAGAGGACACAGTCTGAGAGGACAGAGAACAGAGGACACGGTCTGAGAGGACAGAGGACACAGTCTGAGAGGACAGAGAACAGAGGACACAGTCTGAGAGAACAGAGAACAGAGGACACAGTCTGAGAGGACAGAGGACACAGTCTGAGAGGACAGAGGACACAGTCTGAGAGGACAGAGAACAGAGGACACAGTCTGAGAGCACAGAGGACACAGTCTGAGAGGACAGAGAACAGAGGACACAGTCTGAGAGGACAGAGAACAGAGGACACAGTCTGAAAGAACAGAGGACACAATCTGAGAGGACAGAGGACAGAGGACACAGTCTGAGAGGACAGAGAACAGAGAACACAGTCTGAGAGGACAGAGAACAGAAGACACAGTCTGAGAGGACAGAGGACACAGTCTGAGAGGACAGAGAACAGAGGACACAGTCTGAGAGAACAGAGGACACAGTCTGAGAGGACAGAGAACAGAGGACACAGTCTGAGAGGACAGAGAACAGAGGACACAGTCTGAGAGGACAGAGGACACAGTCTGAGAGGACAGAGAACAGAGGACACAGTCTGAGAGAACAGAGGACACAGTCTGAGAGGACAGAGAACAGAGGACACAGTCTGAGAGGACAGAGAACAGAGGACACAGTCTGAGAGGACAGAGGACACAGTCTGAGAGGACAGAGAACAGAGAACACAGTCTGAGAGAACAGAGAACACAGTCTGAGAGGACAGAGGACAGAGGACACAGTCTGAGAGGACAGAGAACAGAGGACACAGTCTGAGAGGACAGAGAACAGAGGACACAGTCTGAGAGGACAGAGAACAGAGGACACGGTCTGAGAGGACAGAGGACACAGTCTGAGAGGACAGAGAACAGAGGACACGGTCTGAGAGGACAGAGGACACAGTCTGAGAGGACAGAGGACACAGTCTGAGAGGACAGAGCACAGAGGACACAGTCTGAGAGGACAGAGGACACAGTCTGAGAGGACAGAGAACAGAGGACACAGTCTGAGAGAACAGAGAACAGAGGACACAGTCTGAGAGAACAGAGAACAGAGGACACAGTCTGAGAGGACAGAGGACAGAGGACACAGTCTGAGAGGACAGAGAACAGAGGACACAGTCTGAGAGGACAGAGAACAGAGGACACAGTCTGAGAGAACAGAGGACACAGTCTGAGAGGACAGAGGACACAGTCTGAGAGAACAGAGGACACAGTCTGAGAGGACAGAGAACAGAGGACACAGTCTGAGAGGACAGAGAACAGAGGACACAGTCTGAGAGAACAGAGAACAGAGGACACAGTCTGAGAGAACAGAGAACAGAGGACACAGTCTGAGAGGACAGAGGACACAGTCTGAGAGGACAGAGGACAGAGGACACAGTCTGAGAGGACAGAGGACAGAGGACACAGTCTGAGAGGACAGAGAACAGAGGACACAGTCTGAGAGGACAGAGAACAGAGGACACAGTCTGAGAGAACAGAGGACACAGTCTGAGAGGACAGAGGACACAGTCTGAGAGGACAGAGAACAGAGGACACAGTCTGAGAGGACAGAGAACAGAGGACACAGTCTGAGAGAACAGAGGACACAGTCTGAGAGGACAGAGGACACAGTCTGAGAGGACAGAGAACAGAGGACACAGTCTGAGAGAACAGAGGACACAGTCTGAGAGGACAGAGGACACAGTCTGAGAGGACAGAGGACACAGTCTGAGAGGACAGAGAACAGAGGACACAGTCTGAGAGAACAGAGGACACAGTCTGAGAGAACAGAGGACACAGTCTGAGAGGACAGAGAACAGAGGACACAGTCTGAGAGAACAGAGAACAGAGGACACAGTCTGAGAGGACAGAGAACAGAGGACACAGTCTGAGAGGACAGAGGACACAGTCTGAGAGGACAGAGGACAGAGGACACAGTCTGAGAGGACAGAGAACAGAGGACACAGTCTGAGAGAACAGAGAACACAGTCTGAGAGGACAGAGAACAGAGGACACAGTCTGAGAGGACAGAGAACAGAGGACACAGTCTGAGAGGACAGAGGCTGTAGTGAACAGTCTGAGAGGACAGAGGACAGAGGACACAGTCCACGAGAAAAAACGGGACAAAAAGCGCATTGTTGCTCCTGGATCCAAGTTTCAACCATCGGCGGAATTGTCCTCTCCACCACAGGAGTAGACTTTCCCAGGGGAGGCTGAGAAGTGTGATCCCTCTGTATTTGGACGACACCACCGGTCCCCCTTCTTGACAAGAGAGACCACCCCGGTCTGAGTCCAGAGGCACTGTCCCCACGTGTCAACCACGACAGACCCACAACATCCAGAGACCTGAGGTACTGAGGGAGGATCTCATCCACCCCCGGTGCCACTGAGGAGCTTTGTGACCACCTCGGTGACTTTGGCTTGGGTGATGAATGAGTCCACCTCCGAGTCCCCAACCTCTGCCTCCTCAATTGGAGGTGTAGGGTTAGGTTTAGGGAACATGGTCCACTCAGACTCAGTGTCTCCAACCTCCCTCAGGATCTGGTCTCAGCTCTGGAGGTGGGAGGTGAAGCTCCCTCTGACAGAGGCTCAGCCAGATGTTCCCCACCTCACAGCAGGTTTGGTCTGAGTCTGTCTCCTCCTCTGCCAGCGGCTCCAACTCACTGGGTTTCAGAGCCTAAGCTGTGTGTGGGGGCGAGCCTGACTAGCTCTAGCTCAGTGGTCCTCAACCTTTTTCAGTTCGCGATCTACTTTTAAAGTCATCAAGGCTAGGAGATTTACCTTTATTTATTTATTTATTTATTTATTTATTTATTTATTTATTTATTTATTTATTTATTTATTTATTTATTTATTTATTTATTTTTCTCTCTCTCAGGCACAGTGTGGTGGGCATTTATAAGAGTCATTATTATTGCAGTGGTTAAACATGAAAATAAAAATTTAAATATTCTCTTTAATAAAGTCACGTTATTTAACTAAAAATCATAAATGTTCATTATCAACTCAGGACAGGAATAACTGAATCTGATAATTGTAGCATTTAACATTTTGTCACTGATATTTACAACATTCCATCATTTCCTAAAACTGCTGATTATTATGAATTATAATAGGCCTGCTATATTTATATGGGGGCAGCAGTTGGTAGAGAAGCTTGCCCACTAACCCGCAGGTCAGCGGTTCAAGCCCCACTCCCAACATTGCACACTGTTGTTGTGTCCTTGGGCAAGACACTTCACCCACCTCGCCTGTATAAATGTGTCAGTGTGACTGTGTTTGTGGTCGGAGCGGCCGCAGGCGCACGATGGCAGCCACGCTTCCACCACCGAGACAGACTGAGGAGAGAAAAATGCACCAAACTGTAAAGCGACTTTGAGTGTCTAGAAAAGTGCTGTATATGACTAATGCTTTATTATTATTATTATTATTATTATTATTATTAGGCCAGAATTAAATAGTAAATTGCAGTATCAATGCAGTTCATCACCAAAGCTCAATATTATTTTAAAATTAAAATAAAAACTCTGATTGCTGCTTGTGTTTAGTTTGTAGCTCATGTGGTTTTCTCGCACTTCCGCGGTGTCAGAAAGAAAAGTATATGACTTTTTTTGGAAAGGCAGGGCTCTGAGATCTACCCACACTGCCTTTACGATCAACTGATAAATCGCGATCGATGAGTTGACAACCACTGCACTAGCCAGGACCGCCAAACCTAAAACCCGCCAAACCTAAAACCCGCCAAACCTAAAACCCGCCAAACCTAAAACCCGCCAAACCTAAAACCCGCCAAACCTAAAACCCTGCCAAACCTAAAACCTGCCAAACCTAAAACCCTGCCAAACCTAAAACCCGCCAAACCTAAAACCCGCCAAACCTAAAACGCGTCAAACCTAAAACCCGCCAAACCTAAACCCCGCCAAACCTAAAACCCGCCAAACCTAAAACCCTGCCAAACCTAAAACCTGCCAAACCTAAAACCCGCCAAACCTAAAACGCGTCAAACCTAAAACCCGCCAAACCTAAACCCCGCCAAACCTAAAACCTGCCAAACCTAAAACCCGCTAATCCTCCCACACAAGCCCAAAGTTAGGTTTTTATCACCACAGTGAGCTTGTGAACTCTTCCTCTGCCTCCTCACCATCGTATAGAAGCATTTGTTTTCAGAGTGTGCAGAGGAGGTGTTTGGGTGCAGAGGAGGTGTTTGGGTGCAGAGGAGGTGTTTGTAGAGGAGGTGTTTGGGTGCAGAGGAGGTGTTTGGGTGCAGAGGAGGTGTTTGGGTGCAGAGGAGGTGTCTGGGTGCAGAGGAGGTGTCTGGGTGCAGAGGAGGTGTTTGGGAGCAGAGGAGGTGTTTGGGTGCAGAGGAGGTGTTTGGGTGCAGAGGAGGTGTTTGTAGAGGAGGTGTTTGGGTACAGAGGAGGTGTTTGGGTGCAGAGGAGGTGTTTGGGTGCAGAGGAGGTGTTTGTAGAGGAGGTGTTTGGGTGCAGAGGAGGTGTTTGGGTGCAGAGGAGGTGTTTGGGTGCAGAGGAGGTGTCTGGGTGCAGAGGAGGTGTCTGGGTGCAGAGGAGGTGTTTGGGTGCAGAGGAGGTGTTTGGGTGCAGAGGAGGTGTTTGTAGAGGAGGTGTTTGGGTGCAGAGGAGGTGTTTGGGTGCAGAGGAGGTGTTTGGGTGCAGAGGAGGTGTCTGGGTGCAGAGGAGGTGTCTGGGTGCAGAGGAGGTGTTTGGGTGCAGAGGAGGTGTTTGTAGAGGAGGTGTTTGGGTACAGAGGAGGTGTTTGTAGAGGAGGTGTTTGGGTACAGAGGAGGTGTTTGTAGAGGAGGTGTTTGGGTACAGAGGAGGTGTCTGGGTGCAGAGGAGGTGTTTGGGAGCAGAGGAGGTGTTTGGGTGCAGAGGAGGTGTTTGGGTGCAGAGGAGGTGTTTGTAGAGGAGGTGTTTGGGAGCAGAGGAGGTGTTTGGGTGCAGAGGAGGTGTTCGGGTACAGAGGAGGTGTTTGTAGAGGAGGTGTTCGGGAACAGAGGAGGTGTTTGTAGAGGAGGTGTTTGGGTACAGAGGAGGTGTTTGTAGAGGAGGTGTTCGGGTACAGAGGAGGTGTTTGTAGAGGAGGTGTTCGGGAACAGAGGAGGTGCTTGTAGAGGAGGTGTTTGGGGACAGAGGAGGTGTTCGGGTACAGAGGAGGTGTTTGTAGAGGAGGTGTTCGGGAGCAGAGGTGTTTGGGTGCAGAGGAGGTGTTCGGGTACAGAGGAGGTGTTTGTAGAGGAGGTGTTCGGGTACAGAGGAGGTGTTTGTAGAGGAGGTGTTTGGGGACAGAGGAGGTTACCTCCTCCCAGTGTGGTGCTCTCCTGTGGGGGGGCCTCTCCGGTGCAGGGGCCCAGTCCGGTGTAGGCCTGGACTCTCAGGGAGTACGTGGTTCCTGGCTCCAGGTTCTGGACCTGGTGTCTGTGGGCGGCTCTGGAGACAGCCTCCTGCAGCTCAGCACTGTCCGGCTCTGGACATGGGACAGAGGACAGGTGAGGGACAAGGACACAGGTGAGGGACAGAGGAGGACAGGCGAGGGACAGAGGAGGACAGGCGAGGGACAGGGACACAGGTGAGGGACAGAGGAGGACAGGTGAGGGACAGGGACACAGGTGAGGGACAGAGGAGGACAGGCGAGGGACAGGGACACAGGTGAGGGACAGAGGAGGACAGGTGAGGGACAGAGGAGGACAGGTGAGGGACAGAGGAGGACAGGCGAGGGACAGGGACACAGGTGAGGGACAGAGGAGGACAGGTGAGGGACAGAGGAGGACAGGTGAGGGACAGGGACACAGGTGAGGGACAGAGGAGGACAGGCGAAGGACAGGGACACAGGTGAGGGACAGGGACACAGGTGAGGGACAGAGGAGGACAGGCGAGGGACAGAGGAGGACAGGTGAGGGACAGGGACACAGGTGAGGGACAGAGGAGGACAGGCGAGGGACAGGGACACAGGTGAGGGACAGAGGAGGACAGGTGAGGGACAGAGGAGGACAGGTGAGGGACAGGGACACAGGTGAGGGACAGAGGAGGACAGGCGAGGGACAGGGACACAGGTGAGGGACAGAGGAGGACAGGCGAGGGACAGGGACACAGGTGAGGGCCAGAGGAGGACAGGCGAGGGACAGGGACACAGGTGAGGGACAGAGGAGGACAGGCGAGGGACAGGGACACAGGTGAGGGACAGAGGAGGACAGGTGAGGGACAGAGGAGGACAGGTGAGGGACAGGGACACAGGTGAGGGACAGAGGAGGACAGGCGAGGGACAGGGACACAGGTGAGGGACAGAGGAGGACAGGTGAGGGACAGGGACACAGGTGAGGGACAGAGGAGGACAGGCGAGGGACAGGGACACAGGTGAGGGACAGGGACACAGGTGAGGGACAGAGGAGGACAGGCGAGGGACAGAGGAGGACAGGTGAGGGACAGGGACACAGGTGAGGGACAGAGGAGGACAGGCGAGGGACAGGGACACAGGTGAGGGACAGAGGAGGACAGGTGAGGGACAGAGGAGGACAGGTGAGGGACAGGGACACAGGTGAGGGACAGAGGAGGACAGGCGAGGGACAGGGACACAGGTGAGGGACAGAGGAGGACAGGCGAGGGACAGGGACACAGGTGAGGGACAGAGGAGGACAGGCGAGGGACAGGGACACAGGTGAGGGACAGAGGAGGACAGGTGAGGGACAGAGGAGGACAGGTGAGGGACAGGGACACAGGTGAGGGACAGAGGAGGACAGGCGAGGGACAGGGACACAGGTGAGGGACAGAGGAGGACAGGTGAGGGACAGGGACACAGGTGAGGGACAGAGGAGGACAGGCGAGGGACAGGGACACAGGTGAGGGACAGGGACACAGGTGAGGGACAGAGGAGGACAGGCGAGGGACAGGGACACAGGCGAGGGACAGGGACACAGGTGAGGGACAGAGGAGGACAGGCGAGGGACAGGGACACAGGTGAGGGACAGAGGAGGACAGGTGAGGGACACCCCTACCTCCCAGTTTGCGGAAGTGCACCACGAAGCCAATGATGTCCCTGGGCCCTGGAGCGCCCCCCTGTGGCGCCCCCTCGGGCTGGTCCCAGCTCAGTTCTATGGACGAGGCGCTGAGGGCCTTGGCCTGGAGTCCAGTGGGGCATGATGGGAAATCTGAGCCCTGCGTCAGGGCCAGTCGTGCACTCGCCTGATTCGTACCTAATGACATAAACAGTGACACGGATCAGGCAGGGCTCAGGTCACACAGGTGAGCAGCTAGGTACAAATACTGTAGGTGAGAAATGGAGCACAGACAGAACAGAGGTGTATTGTGGGAAGTGTAGTACAGAGAGGTGTATTGTGGGAAGTGTAGTACCTGCGCTGTTCTCGGCAATGCACTGGTAAATGGCTTCGTCGTCTGCTGTGATTCGAGTGATGGCCAGAGTCCTGCAGCACAGACATTACAGAGCATTTACCCCCTGACTACAGAGAGCATTTACCCCTGACTACAGAGAGCATTTACACCTGACGACAGAGAGCATTTACACCTGACTACAGAGAGCATTTACACCTGACGACAGAGAGCATTTACACCTGACTACAGAGAGCATTTACCCCTGACTACAGAGAGCATTTACCCCCTGACTCACGTGTTGCTGCTGCTGATGCGGACGTTAGCGTTAGCCTGGAGCAGCCTCCCGTTCTTTAGCCAGGTGAGGTGAGGCTCTGGGACTCCTGCTGCTGTGCAGGTGAAGACTGCACTGCCCCCTGCAGGACGGGACAGGGACTGCGGCCACTGAGTGAACTCTGGGGGAGCTGCAGAGAAACAGAGGATAATTTAGAGCGCCCCCTGCAGTGCTTAGTGTGATCCTGAGCCACTTTTTACTGAGCCAAAATTATTTCTCTCCCATATTTATGGCTCATGTTTAAATTTTTAGGATTTTTTTAGAACCAGCAGAGTTCCAGTAAGATGGAAGACCGGACAGGCAACTTTCTATGAGCTCTTGGATGAAGATCCTGAATAAAGACATAAAGACCATGTAATTCAACACGGAATATAAAGAACCTCACTGACTTGGACTCTTAAAAAAGCTTTACAAGGTAAGATTTAAAACTTTCGTCTTGACCTCCGGAAACATTATAAAAAGATGACGCGGGAAAATTCTGAAACTGCTAGCAAGCCAGCAGTGAGATTGAAGACTGCTACAGACACTGACCACAAACACCAGATGGAAGTTGCAACGACATCTACAAAGAGAAAGTCTCCAAATAAAAACCCTACGCCTCCAAAAAAGGTCGAGAATGAATGTATTTAGCGCTCAACTTAGAGAGAACTGTCATGGTTGCTAATATCTCAAGACTCACTGAAATAAACGTGGCAAATGTCAAAAAATGCAATACCAAGCTTCACAAGCCAGAAATAACAGTCCCTGATCCACGTAAACAGAACGATGCACTGAAAGAAAGAGTACTGGCACTGGAGCGTTACAAAAGGCACTGGGGCTTAAAGATACAAGCACTGAAAGAGAAATACGATGAAAATACATGCAACAAAGGCATTAGCATTTTGGCTAAAATTGTGCCGCACTGGGCTTGTTTCCTTGAAAGCAGCGTGGACACAGTGTAGCGCCCTGGCAAAAAAGAAGAGGGGAAACACCGACAAATCATCTTTCAGATTACAGCGAGAGTTCAACGGCATAACTTCTGGAAAGCAACCAAAAACTCCAAGATATGTAAAAAGCTGGGAATTCACTTCAAACAAGACTTCTGTCACCAAGATCGAGAGGCTCATGCTGCGGTTTGGCCGAAGTTGGAACAGGCGAGGGCCGCTGTCAAAAAGATCTACTGCGGAGGTCACGTCAGCTTCATGAACGGCTGAGAGTGAGCCCAGACGACGACTGCAGCGATGACAGGGTTAGGGTTAGGGTTTGTGTTCCTGTTTTGGGAATTTTGCATTTCACTTTGCATTCAGCACTTCATTTTCATGGTTATAAATTATTTATGGTCGAAGTTATGGATTTGAAGTTAAAAGGGACTCCTTAATAGAGCCACCTTTTTTGAGCTAAAACACATAACTGTAATTTGTTCCAAATACTTAGTTTAATCTCATGTCCTTTTTCCTTAGTAACTCTTCTTTTGTTTCATTAAATGCAAGGGGTCTTAGAAATAATATTAAATGGAAATCGATTTTCTTATTTTGTAAAATTACGAAAGCAACTGTATTCTTCTACAAGAAACACATTCCACTGATGAAGATGATAAACAACATTAAAGCACTCAGCCAGAAATACTGCACTTCAAATATAATTTTGGGCGGTGATGGTTCTAAATGAATGGTTTGACAGATCCCCCTCTGAATCTGACACTCATCACCTAAATCCTCTCTTACTTAATTTATGCAAAGAATTCAACCTCTCTGATCCCAGCAAACCCCACTGAAAAACTCTTCTCTTGGATCTATTAAATCACGTCTTGATTTTCGGTTAACATCAGATAATAATGCAAGAGTGAACATAAACACAGCTCCGCTGACAGACCACTGCCTTCTACAACTCTCCTTTACTCTTAAAGATAAAATGTTTCATAACAAGGGTTATTGGAAATTTAATTCATCTCTTCTGTACAGTGAATCATTTTCAACAAAATTACACAAGAAATAGCTAGCATTTATGATCCAAATATTCATTCAAATATTAGCAAATGGGAATATTTCAAATTTAGAGCTCGTCAAAAGTACAGTAAAATTATAGCAATAATCAGCAAGCAAAAAGAAGTGGAGACTATTAAAGAAATTAATCATATTTGCAGTAAACCTTCATTAAACGACAGTGATAGACAACGAATGAACGTTTTACAAACTTGTTTAGATAACATTTATACCAACAAAGCTAAAGGGGCACACCTCAGGTCTCGTGCCAAGTGGATTGAAAATGTCAAAAAGTACTGCCTACTTTTGTCATCTTGAAAAAACGGCAAGAGAGGAACTGTATTAAATCTTGAATTATTAGCAAAAATCTTTGCACTGATCCTAAATTAGTATCAAATCAAATCTCAGATTTTTAGTAAATTATACTCCTCATCATCCTCAAGGTTAGGTCCTGAGTCTTTCTTTCATTCTATATCCCATTGGATACCCAGAAGTTTGTGATGCCAGTATCACTTTAGAGGAACTGGATAAAGCGGTGAATGCCTTGTCTCTTGACAAGGCCCCAGGGTTTGACGGTTTAATTTAGCAATTTCTATAAACTTTTTTGGAGTCACATTAGAAAACCAATTTTGGAGATTGTTAAATGAAGCTGTTGTAAATAGTGCATTGCCTCATTTTATGAAACAAGATCTTACCACTCTAATCCTGGGAAAGATCCCACCCTTCTCGACAATTTAAGGCCCATTACGTTGTTAAATAATGACTATAAACTTTAACACACATATTCACAAACAGATTAAAATCTGGTATCGCTCAAATAATTTCAGATGCGCAATCATGGTTGCATCCACAACATTTGGCTAATTATCTTCCTTGGTTTCTACAATGTTTCACGCCCTAGAAAACTTTGGTTTTGGAAACAATTTTATAAATATAATTAGAATTCTCTTCACAGAGAGTTCAGTATCTTTACCTCATGGTACAACCCAGAGGTTTAATGTAAGTAAAGGCATTAAACAAGCTCGTCCTATTTCACCTCTCCTCTTTATTGCAGCTGCTGAAAGGCTTTCAATTCTGATTAATAATTGTGACTTTGATAAACTAAATGTGATGGGACAACAGCTGACACTACAATCTTTATAAAACAATCTAGACAAAATCCCCAAAATTCTTCAAATAACAAATTCTCTAAGGCATCAGGACTTAGCCTTAATATTAAGAAATGTGAAATCTTACCTTTAAAAGATTGTTCAGTTTCATCTACATTTAATATCCCTATAAAAACGACAACTAAATATCTAGACATGTTTATAACCAACAATAATCAAGAAATTGATAACTTGAACATTTGGAATAGAACTGTAAAACTCATTTATTCAAATGGGAGCACAGAGATCTCTCAATTTTTGGTGGAATCTTTGTGACTAAGATGGAAAGTATGTCTAGAATGATTTATCCTGCTTTCACATTGGCAATGCCTAAAACGGCAATCAAAGCAATTAATCAGATGGATTTTGAACTTATATGGAAGAAAAAACAACAAGGAAAGCAACCTAAGCCTCTGGAAGAGGGACACTACTCTGAAACTAAAAATCCAAACAAACTCTGGTTTCATATCCCCAACTAACCTAACCTAACCCTTTCAAAACTGGGTGGTGTTGAATTCCTGCTCAGTTGTGACTTTGACTTTAAAAAACTGTCCATTAAACTTTTTCTATTTCACCGACAAGTCCTAATGCACTGGTGAATAATCTATACTCATAACTTCAGCCCTCACAAAAACATTACCATCAGAAATAAATCCTTATATACTGAAAGCTGGATGGAAAACAAGAAATGGTCTGTCTTACATTTAATGAACAATAGAACTATAATCTCACACAATGAAATCTCTTCTAAATACAAGATAAATATAACACGTAAAGATTATAAAAAGTAATTTAGGCTATTCCCACAAATACGTTTGTTTTGGCCGTTGCTCAGAAATCTGACTGAAAATCTCTCCAACCCCAACGCGTTTGATCAATGGGAAGGAATTCGCTAAAGAAAATTTTCTAAATTCTGAAATGAGGAATTACTTTAGCAAAGCCTTATTCCCATTTACATACAGCCCAAATGAAATTTCCCAACATTTCTCCAACCATGAGAGAGAAAAAATTAGAACTACCTACATAAAATTAGCAGTTCCCCCCAAAGCCAAGGAAATTCATTTTTAAATATTATCAGGAATTTATCAGAATACGATTTGGAGTTGAATGTAACTGTTTTTGTTTCTGTAACTTAAGAAACTACAGACCACCTTTTCTTTGATTGTATCTAAAGCATTACTTTTTGGGAAAATGTGCTCTTCTGGCTATTCTCCATAATAAATAATCTAACGGGACATTGTTTTTGGCATCTTGAGAAAGGAAAAGAAATATGACCTAATCATAAACGTTGTAACTGTACTTGGAAAGTATTTCATTCATAAATGTAGATTTCTTAAACGTAAATCTCTGTTTTAAACATTCCTCAAAGAACTTAAGCTATTTATGGAAAAAAGCTGTTACTGTAAAACAATTTATAACTGAATGTAACCTTTTTGACCCCTAGATCTTTGTCTTTTTGTTTGTTTTCTTTTATTTTGTTAAAAATTAATCATCTGAGTACTGTATTACTAATATTCGTTTCCTGTGGGCAGTGTTATTGTCATGTTCAATCTGATGAAAGCCATTGTTGTTGGATTATTCAATTTGTTAATAACATAAAAAATAAAAAATTAGAACCAGCACAAGGTCCACATGAAACTCAACCTCATGACACACAGAAGGGCCCTGAGCCACCAGCTGAGAACCCTCAGTAACTGTAACTCTGCTGATCCAGTTCTGCTTTCCTCTTTGTATTTTATTTAATTTATTTTTTTTTTGTATTGTTTTAATATTTTATTTTGGTTTTATTATTTTAATTACTTTTATTATTGTTTTTTTTTTATTATATTATAATATATATATACATATACATATAATATATATAACATGTATAATATATATATATATATTCCTGTCTTGGTAAGACTTCTTCAGCTCTGATGTGCTCAGTCTAATGCGCAGACATAGCGCCTCCTCCAGGGCCTAACCTTTATCTTGCTGTTGACCTCTGACCCTACAGCTGTCACCACGGAAACAATAGACCCCTCCCCCTGAACCCTAAAGGTCAGAGGTCAGGGTCAAGTTCAGCTCAAACACCCTCGAGAGTCGGCAAATACAGACAGTGACGAATAAACCCTGACGTTCGCAGTAAAAACATTCTTAAGGAAATAAACTCAGTCAGACGCTAAACAATACACAAACAAAAACATCAGCACCAGATCCATCATTTTCTCAGTGCATTGTGGGAAATAATTCTTTATAATTCCATTGGATAACAGTGAGTGTAGCCCCGCCCCTTAGGGCTTTAAGAGGAAGAACCTGAGTTTCAGAGCAAAGTAAAAATGGATTAAATCAGAGTTAGGACGACTCAGAGACCGGGGACAAACAAAAACACTCTGATCTGTAAACAGGAAATGATTCATCTTTTATTTACAAATCTGTGGCAAAAATGCATTTACAGTTAAAAATATGAAAATGAATTCACTTTGCTCTCTGTGATGAGGACAGGGGTTAGTGACCTAAAAACAAAAACATAGTGTTTTCTTCATGTTTTATATTTTTAAATGTGACCCAGTGACCTGAAAGGGTTTTAAGAGGAAGAAAAGGATTTTTTTAAAGAAGGTCTGGTTAAGCTCCTAATTTCTGTCCAACAACTTCCTTACGTTTTATTAATGAGCAGTAATTATGAGTTTATTGCGAGGAAAATGGTAGTTATTTGCTAATTAGTGGTAGAATGTGCTTTATAGGTTTATAGGCAAACGCGATAAGTGTGAAAGGAACAGTGTAGTATTTCACTGAGCTGGGGGCAGGCTAAATGTCTGTTATGATGATTTTTTGTGTGTGTAGGATACATTTATCACTGTGGACCTTGTTACTGATATAAATGAACAAGTTTAACATTTGTGAATTTTATTTTTGGATATTTCTGATGAAAATAGCTTATACACGAAAACTGGCTCCTGTCCCATCTGAGAGAAATCATCGCATTCTAGAATCTGAAACCAATTAACCACTAACTGTGCTAATTAGCGGACCTTCATTAAAATAAAGTCTTACCAAAACCAGGGCTCGACAGAAACTGGGACAGGCCCATGAAGCTCCTCTCTGGGTGAAACCTGAATGTTCTGCTCGTGCCTCGCCGTCTCTGAAGCCTTTGATGAATGGAGTCTGTTCATTAATATTTAAATGAGGCTCGACTGAACAAAGCCTGGCGTTGACCCCTGACCTCTGACCTCTCTGTCTGAGACGCAGCTGAGCCTTTGTCTGGTTTCATCCACATCACACGCTGGAGATTTAGTCTGCGCCTGTCGCTTTAAGAACTGCTTTAGTCCCCCTGAGCTCCACCAGGCGGCGCTGTAGTGCCCCTGAGCCATGTCAGTGTACAGCGCCTCTTCTGGTTCAGTTTGTGGTTCTCTGTTTCACCAAGTTTTTAAAGTCTTTGTTAGGCCCACTTCCACATTTTAACAGGTTTTAGGTGGATCTGAACACGTTTTAGGTGGATCTGAACACGTTTTAGGTGGATCTGAACAGGTTTTAGGTGGATCTGAACAGGTTTTAGGTGGATCTGAACAGGTTTTTCGTGGATCTGAGCAGGTTTTAGGTGGATCTGAACAGGTTTTACGTGGATCTGAGCAGGTTTTAGGTGGATCTGAACAGGTTTTACGTGGATCTGAACAGGTTTTAGGTGGATCTGAACAGGTTTTAGGTGGATCTGAACAGGTTTTACGTGGATCTGAGCAGGTTTTAGGTGGATCTGAACAGGTTTTACGTGGATCTGAGCAGGTTTTAGGAGGATCTCAGCAGGTTTTACGTGGATCTGAGCAGGTTTTAGGTGGATCTGAACAGGTTTTATATGGATCTGAACAGGTTTTAGGAGGATCTGAGCAGGTTTTAGGTGGATCTGAACAGGTTTTAGGTGGATCTGAGCAGGTTTTTGGTGGATCTGAACAGGTTTTAGGAGGATCTGAACAGGTTTTTGGTGGATCTGAACAGGTTTTAGGAGGATCTGAACAGGTTTTAGGTGGATCTAAGCAGGTCTTAGCTGGATCTGAGCAGGTTTTAGGTGGATCTGAACAGGTTTTAGGTGGATCTGAGCAGGTTTTGGGAGGATCTGAACAGGTTTTAGGTGAATCTGAGCAGGTTTTAGGTGGATCTGAGCAGGTTTTAGGAGGATCTGAACAGGTTTTAGGAGGATCTGAGCAGGTTTTAGGTGGATCTGAACAGATTTTAGGTGGATCTGAACAGGTTTAAGGAGGATCTGAGCAGGTTTTAGGTGGATCTGAACAGATTTTAGGTGGATCTGAGCAGGTTTTAGGTGGATCTGAGCAAGTTTTAGGTGGATCTGAACAGATTTTAGGTGGATCTGAGCAGGTTTTAGGTGGATCTGAGCAAGTTTTAGGTGGATCTGAACAAGTTTTAGGTGGATCTGAGCAGGTTTTAGGTGGATCTGAGCAGGTTTTAGGTGGATCTGAGCAGGTTTTTTTAAGTACCTTGAACTTGCAGCCGTCCCAGCGCAGTCCTCCTGGTCCTGGTTCCAGGTCTGTTTGCGGAGCAGACGTAGACCCCACTATGGTCCACATTGGCATCAGAGATCATCAGGTTTCCAGATCCCAGGACCTGGACTCCCTCGACCCCAATGGATCTGCCGTCTGCCAAGACACAACAAAAACATCTAAACTAGAACTAAACTAAACCTAAACCACAACTAAACCAGGTCTAAGCCAGGTCTAATCCAGGACTAAACTAGGTCTAAACCAGGTCTTACCGAGTCTGGACCAGGATACGATGGGCCGGGGGTTCCCGGTGGCCACACACTCTAAGATGGCGGTCTGGTGAACTGTGATGGTGAGGTTCTGGGGTCCGGACAGGATCACAGGATCCTGGTACGACCGGGATCCAGAGACTAGGACCAGAGCAGAGTTTAGACCCGGTCTGACCCAGGTTTAGGGACTGGGTTTGAGTTAGTTAGTGTGAGAACAGGCAGGCGGAGTCAGGAGTGGTGGGCGGAGTAGGGAGAGGTGGGCAGAGTCAGGAGTGAAGGGCGGAGTCAGGAGAGGTGGGTGGAGTCAGGAGTCGTGGGTGTAGTCAGGAGTGAAGGGCGGAGTCAGGAGTGAAGGGCGGAGTCAGGAGAGGTGGGCGGAGTCAGGAGAGGTGGGCAGAGTCAGGAGTGAAGGGCGGAGTCAGGAGAGGTGGGCGGAGCAGGAGAGGTGGGCAGAGTCAGGAGTGAAGGGCGGAGTCAGGAGAAGTGGGCAGAGCAGGAGAGGTGGGCAGAGTCAGGAGTGAAGGGCGGAGTCAGGAGAGGTGGGCGGAGCAGGAGAAGTGGGCGGAGTCAGGAGAGGCGGGTGGAGTCAGGAGTGGTGGGCGGAGCAGGAGAAGTGGGCGGAGTCAGGAGAGGCGGGTGGAGTCAGGAGTGGTGGGTGTAGTCAGGAGTAGTAGGCAGAGTCAGGAGTAGTGGGCGGAGTCAGGAGTGGTGGGTGGAGTCAGGAGTAGTGGGCAGAGTCAGGAGTAGTGGGCGGAGTCAGGAGTGGTGGGTGGAGTCAGGAGTAGTGGGCGGAGTCAGGAGTAGTGGGCGGAGTCAGGAGAGGCGGGTGTAGTCAGGAGTGGTGGGTGTAGTCAGGAGTAGTGGGCAGAGTCAGGAGTAGTGGGCGGAGTCAGGAGTGGTGGGTGGAGTCAGGAGTAGTGGGCGGACTCAGGAGTGGTGGGCGGAGTCAGGAGTGGTGGGCGGAGTCAGGAGAGGTGGGCGGAGCAGGAGAGGTGGGCGGAGTCAGGCGAGGTGGGCGGAGTCAGGAGTGGTGGGCGGAGTCAGGAGAGGTGGGTGGAGTCAGGAGAGGTGGGTGGAGTCAGGAGAGGTGGGTGTAGTCAGGAGTGGTGGGTGTAGTCAGGAGTAGTGGGCAGAGTCAGGAGTAGTGGGCGGAGTCAGGAGAGGTGGGGGCAGGGTCAGGAGTAGTGGGCGGAGTCAGGAGAGGTGGGGGCAGGGTCAGGAGAGGTTGGTGGACGGAGTCAGGAGTATTGGGGGCGGGGTCAGGAGAGGTTGGTGGAGTCAGGAGTGGTGGGCGGAGTCAGGAGATGTGGGCGGAGTCAGGAGAGGTGGGCGGAGTCAGGAGTGGTGGGCGGAGTCAGGAGTAGTGGGCGGAGTCAGGAGATGTGGGCAGAGTCAGGAGAGGTGGACGGAGTCAGGAGTGGTGGGCGGAGTCAGGAGTGATGGGCGGAGTCAGGAGAGGTGGGCGGAGTCTCACCAGTGACGGACAGCTGTGCCTCATCGCTGTAGCGTGTGTTGGCGATGTTTGCAGCGACGCAGCGAAATAAACCGGCATCAGTTCGTCTGACGGCGCTGATCTGAAGGATTCCCACTGGCAACAACGTGTACCTGAGATAACACAGGACAAAGTACTCAAAGTACGACATAAATACTACATAAATATTATAAAAATACTACAAAAATACTTCGTATTCAATTCTTGAATGCCACAATTAAGGTGCCATCACTGAGGTTTATGAAGGCTTTCTTACTCTATGTATACATCTTATCCTATTTACTTTAAATTATATTATATTATATTATATTATATTATATTATATTATATTATATTATATTATATTGTGGACTTCCCTCTGACTCTAGGGGGCGCTATAGTCCCAGCTCTTGGTTTTTACCTGGGGTCCTCGGTCCTCAGCGGCTCGCGGTTCCGTTCCCAGGCGATGTTGGCCTCAGGTACACCATTCACCTCGCAGCTCAGTCTGGCCACGCCCCCTTCGTTAACCATCACCGACTGCGGCTGCGAAGAGAACTTGGGCAGCGCTGTGGACACAAGTTTTATTATTATGGACACACATTTTTATTATTGTTATTATTAGTATTACTAGTAGTATTAGAAGCAGTAGTAGTAGTTGTTGTAGTTTATTATTATCTGATTACTTATAATTACTAGAATATAGTACTGTAGTAGTAGTAGTAGCAGTAGCAGTAGCAGGATTAAATTCAGTAGTAGTAGCAAATTTATTAGTAGTAAGTTGATTGATTGATTAAATTCATTTAAGTGTCGTCATCACCGGTGCCCGGCCCGCATGAGCTTACAAGACACTCCACAGAAACAAGATGACTCCACAAAAAATAAAAAATAAAAATACTTTACATTTAAATTATTTTATTTTATTTTTATTTATTATTTATATGGGACAGTGTGTATTAATGAACAGCAGCTATTGCTGTAAATACACCGGATTATAGCTCAGAGCTAATTTCCATCCGTAGTCCCCACTCACTCACTCACATTCACTATTAGACAGGATACAGCACACTTCTATCCCAGGCTTTGCAAACAAAACCAACTAAAGCAAAAATCTCCTTATTACAAATACAACTCATAATTTTATCATCAGATAACCAGGACACATCTGGGTTACTGATGTTTATGTTCAAACAAAATATGTCTTAAATTAGAGAACAAGGGACAGTAAAGAACAAAATGATGCTCATCTTCCACCACTGAGGTCACAAAAAACACAAACTCTCTTCTCTTCAGGAAAACCCACTTCAGCTGCCAGAGGTCAGCTCCCTGTTCTTATCTGGGACAGAGGGGCCTCTGCTTTCTGAGTAAATTACATTTTACAAGGGATTCTGTTTGATACTCATCTTTAAATTGAATGTAATTTCTCAGTTTTGATTTTCTACAAATGTCCTGTTTCCACAGTTTTTATATTCATTAAAGAATCTTTGTTGTAACAATCTTAGATTACCTGCAATCCATTTCTAAAAATATAATTTAAATCACAAATGAAGAATAATGTGGCAGTTTAGCCCAGGGATAATGATTGAATCCCATAAAAACATCTTTTTAGTCAGCCTGCTGCAGCTGAGTGCGGCGGTTCCACAGGCACAGCAGCTCTGCTCTCTGCTTTATGAGACAAGGTTCCCACCCCATAGCGCCCTCTACAGCGAGTTTAGCAGTGAGTTTGTGAGCACAAAGCAGTTCCTAACACACCAGCAGCAAAAAAACTAAACAAAACCAACCATGGAATCAAAAGGTTTGTAAAAACAGAGAAGCCGAGATCAGGTACAACTTTCATTTTACTTTTACTCGATCCCCAGATGCCCTCCCTGCTGATTCTGAGAGTTCCGAGTTCCCTCTTTAAAACACAGAAATTCACTAAAAACAGTCCTAGGTATTTATAAGAACTTGTACGATAAAGGTGTCACACCAAACATAAAACTGTACGTACTTCTCTGCAGTTTTCTTAAATGCATTACCTGTGTCTCCATTTTTTGCACCATGCATTCAGAAAGTTCAACATTTTTTGGAGATTTACTTTTGCCTCTGCCAAAATAATATCATCACCGTACAACAAGATACTTACGTTTAAGTTATCACTATAATATAATAATAGCAGTAGCAGAAGTACATTTATTAGTAATAGGAGTAGCAGTAGTAGTAGTAGTAGTAAATGTATTAGTAATAGCAGTAGCAGTAGTAGTAGTAGTAGTAGTAGTAGTAGTAGTAAATTTATTAGTAGTAGGAGTAGCAGTATTAGTAGTAAATTTATTAGTAATAGCAGTAGTAGTAGTAGTAAATGTATTAGTAATAGCAGTAGTAGTAGTAGTAGTTGTAGTCGTAGTAGTAAATTATTAGTAGTAGGAGCAGTAGTAGCAGTAGTAGTAGTAAATGTAGGAGTAGCAGTAGTAGTAGTAAATTTATTAGTAATAGCAGTAGTAGTAGTAGTCGTAGTAGTAAATGTATTAGTAATAGCAGTAGTAGTAGTAGTCGTAGTAGCAAATGTATTAGTAATAGCAGTAGTAGTAGTAGTAATTGTAGTCGTAGTAGTAAATTATTAGTAGTAGGAGCAGTAGTAGCAGTAGCAGTAGTAAATTTATTAGTAATAGCAGTAGTAGTAGTAGTCGTAGTAGTAAATGTATTAGTAATAGCAGTAGTAGTAGTAGTCGTAGTAGTAAATGTATTAGTAATAGCAGTAGTAGTAGTAGTAGTAGTAGTAAATGTATTAGTAATAGCAGTAGGAGTAGCAGTAGTAGTAGTAAATGTATTAGTAATAGCAGTAGTAGTAGTAGTAGTAGTAGTAGTAGTAGTAACTTACAGGCCAGTCGGACGCGTGCGCGGCGGCTGACCAGCACCAGTCCGTTGCGGTTCTTGGCGGCGCACTCGTACTCGCCGGCATCCGTCTCGTTGCTGTGGCGCCGTTTGGAGAATCTCCTGATGAGCAGCGAGCCGTTAGCTAAAATGCTAACTCTGTCATTGATGCCGGTCTCCAGGGTGACGCCGTTCCGTCTCCAGGCGACGCTGATAGGCCCCTCCCCCTTCACCTCACAGTCCAATAGGAGCGGCCGTTCCCTCACCGCGATGACATCACTGGGCTCCTTCAGGAAGAGCAGCTCTGAGGCCCCGCCCACTGTGGCTAAAAGGAAAAAAAACAGGTTCAATTCATCCATTGTAGTTTCATCATATTTATTACTACATTACTACATAATCATATAATTACATTATTATTATATTACCATTACTATGGTGATTACATTATAATGACATTACTGTTATTATTATTATTATCATTATTATTATTACTGTTATAATTACATTATGACATTACTACGTTACCGTTATCATATTAATTACATTATTATTACATTACTATGTTACCGGTATTACTAGTATTACTGACATTATAATGTGTGTATTACTGACATTATAACGTGTGTATTACTGACATTATAACGTGTGTATTACTGTCATTATAACGTGTGTATTACTGTCATTATAACGTGTGTGTTACTGACATTATAACGTGTGTATTACTGACATTATAACGTGTGTATTACTGACATTATAACGTGTGTATTACTGTCATTATAACGTGTGTATTACTGACATTATAACGTGTGTATTACTGTCATTATAACGTGTGTATTACTGTCATTATAACGTGTGTATTACTGACATTATAACGTGTGTATTACTGTCATTATAACGTGTGTATTACTGACATTATAACGTGTGTATTACTGACATTATAACGTGTGTATTACTGACATTATAACGTGTGTATTACTGTCATTATAACGTGTGTATTACTGACATTATAAAGTGTGTATTACTGACATTATAACGTGTGTATTACTGACATTATAACGTGTGTATTACTGACATTATAACGTGTTTATTACTGTCATTATAACGTGTGTATTACTGACATTATAACGTGTGTATTACTGTCATTATAACGTGTGTATTACTGTCATTATAACGTGTGTATTACTGTCATTATAACGTGTGTATTACTGTCATTATAACGTGTGTATTACTGTCATTATAACGTGTGTATTACTGACATTATAACGTGTGTATTACTGACATTATAACGTGTGTATTACTGACATTAAAACGTGTGTATTACTGTCATTAAAACGTGTGTATTACTGACATTATAACGTGTGTATTACTGTCATTATAACGTGTGTATTACTGACATTATAACGTGTGTATTACTGTCATTATAACGTGTGTATTACTGACATTATAACGTGTGTATTACTGACATTATAACGTGTGTATTACTGTCATTATAACGTGTGTATTACTGACATTATAACGTGTGTATTACTGTCATTATAACGTGTGTATTACTGTCATTATAACGTGTGTATTACTGACATTATAACGTGTGTATTACTGACATTATAACGTGTGTATTACTGACATTAAAACGTGTGTATTACTGACATTATAACGTGTGTATTACTGTCATTATAACGTGTGTATTACTGTCATTATAACGTGTGTATTACTGACATTATAACGTGTGTATAACTGACATTATAACGTGTGTATTACTGACATTATAACGTGTGTATTACTGACATTATAACGTGTGTATTACTGACATTATAACGTGTGTATTACTGACATTATAACGTCTGTATTACTGACATTATAACGTGTGTATTACTGACATTATAACGTGTGTATTACTGACATTATAACGTGTGTATAACTGACATTATAAGGTGTGTATTACTGACATTATAACGTGTGTATTACTGTCATTATAACGTGTGTATTACTGTCATTATAACGTGTGTATTACTGTCATTATAACGTGTGTATTATTGTCATTATAACGTGTTTATTACTGTCATTATAACGTGTGTATTACTGTCATTATAACGTGTGTGTTACTGTCATTATAACGTGTGTGTTACTGTCATTATAACGTCTGTATTACTGACATTATAACGTGTGTATTACTGTCATTATAACGTGTGTATTACTGTCATTATAACGTGTGTATTACTGTCATTATAACGTGTGTATTATTGTCATTATAACGTGTTTATTACTGTCATTATAACGTGTGTATTACTGTCATTATAACGTGTGTGTTACTGTCATTATAACGTGTTTATTACTGTCATTATAACGTGTGTATTACTGTCATTATAACGTGTGTATTACTGTCATTATAACGTGTGTATTACTGTCATTATAACGTGTGTAATATTGTCATTATAACGTGTTTATTACTGACATTATAACGTGTGTATTACTGACATTATAACGTGTGTGTTACTGTCATTATAACGTGTGTATTACTGTCATTATAACGTGTGTATTACTGTCATTATAACGTGTGTATTACTGACATTATAACGTGTTTATTACTGTCATTATAACGTGTGTATTACTGACATTATAACGTGTGTATTACTGACATTATAACGTGTGTATTACTGACATTATAACGTGTGTATTACTGTCATTATAACGTGTGTATTACTGTCATTATAACGTGTGTATTACTGACATTATAACGTGTGTATTACTGACATTATAACGTGTGTATTACTGACATTATAACGTGTTTATTACTGTCATTATAACGTGTTTATTACTGACATTATAATGTGTGTATTACTGTCATTATAACGTGTGTATTACTGACATTATAACGTGTGTATTACTGTCATTATAATGTGTGTATTACTGTCATTATAACGTGTGTATTACTGTCATTATAACGTGTGTATTACTGTCATTATAACGTGTGTATTACTGACATTATAACGTGTGTATTACTGTCATTATAACGTGTGTATTACTGTCATTATAACTTGTGTATTACTGTCATTATAACGTGTGTATTACTGTCATTATAACGTGTGTATTACTGTCATTATAACGTGTGTATTACTGACATTATAACGTGTGTATTACTGTCATTATACCGTGTTTATTACTGTCATTATAACGTGTGTATTACTGACATTATAACGTGTGTATTACTGACATTATAACGTGTTTATTACTGTCATTATAACGTGTGCATTACTGTCATTATAACGTGTGTATTACTGACATTTTAACGTGTTTATTACTGTCATTATAACGTGTGTATTACTGACATTATAACGTGTGTATTACTGACATTATAACGTGTGTATTACTGACATTATAACGTGTGTATTACTGACATTATAACGTGTGTATTACTGTCATTATAACGTGTTTATTACTGTCATTATAACGTGTGTATTACTGACATTATAACGTGTGTATTACTGTCATTAAAACGTGTGTATTACTGACATTATAACGTGTTTATTACTGTCATTATAACGTGTTTATTACTGTCATTATAACGTGTGTATTACTGTCATTATAACGTGTGTATTACTGACATTATAACGTGTGTATTACTGACATTATAACGTGTGTATTACTGACATTATAAGGTGTGTATTACTGACATTATAACGTGTGTATTACTGTCATTATAACGTGTGTATTACTGACATTATAACGTGTGTATTACTGTCATTATAACGTGTGTATTACTGACATTATAACGTGTGTATTACTGTCATTATAACGTGTGTATTACTGTCATTATAACGTGTGTATTACTGACATTATAACGTGTGTATTACTGTCATTATAACATGTGTATTACTGTCATTATAACGTGTGTATTACTGACATTATAACGTGTGTATTACTGACATTATAACGTGTGTATTACTGACATTATAAGGTGTGTATTACTGACATTATAACGTGTGTATTACTGACATTATAACGTGTGTATTACTGACATTATAAGGTGTGTATTACTGACATTATAACGTGTGTATTACTGACATTATAACGTGTGTATTACTGTCATTATAACGTGTGTATTATTGTCATTATAACGTGTGTATTACTGTCATTATAACGTGTGTATTACTGACATTATAACGTGTGTATTACTGTCATTATAACGTGTGTATTACTGACATTATAACGTGTGTATTACTGTCATTATAACGTGTGTATTACTGTCATTATAACGTGTGTATTACTGTCATTATAACGTGTGTATTACTGACATTATAAGGTGTGTATTACTGACATTATAACGTGTGTATTACTGACATTATAATGTGTGTATTACTGACATTATAAGGTGTGTATTACTGACATTATAAGGTGTGTATTACTGACATTATAACGTGTGTATTACTGTCATTATAACGTGTGTATTATTGTCATTATAACGTGTGTATTACTGTCATTATAACGTGTGTATTACTGACATTATAACGTGTGTATTACTGTCATTATAACGTGTGTATTACTGTCATTATAACGTGTGTATTACTGACATTATAACGTGTGTATTACTGACATTATAACGTGTGTATTACTGACATTATAACGTGTGTATTACTGTCATTATAACGTGTGTATTACTGTCATTATAACGTGTGTATTACTGACATTATAACGTGTGTATTACTGACATTATAACGTGTGTATTACTGTCATTATAACGTGTGTATTACTGTCATTATAACGTGTGTATTACTGACATTATAACGTGTGTATTAATGACATTATAACGTGTGTATTACTGACATTATAACGTGTGTATTACTGTCATTATAACGTGTGTATTACTGACATTATAACGTGTGTATTACTGTCATTATAACGTGTGTATTACTGTCATTATAACGTGTGTATTACTGACATTATAACGTGTGTATTACTTACATTATAACGTGTGTATTACTGTCATTATAACGTGTGTATTACTGACATTATAACGTGTGTATTACTGACATTATAACGTGTGTATTATTGTCATTATAACGTGTGTATTACTGTCATTATAACGCGTGTATTACTGACATTATAACGTGTGTATTACTGTCATTATAACGTGTGTATTACTGTCATTATAACGTGTGTATTACTGACATTATAACGTGTGTATTACTGTCATTATAACATGTGTATTACTGTCATTATAACGTGTGTATTACTGACATTATAACGTGTGTATTATTGTCATTAAAACGTGTGTATTACTGACATTATAACGTGTGTATTACTGACATTATAACGTGTGTATCACTGTCATTATAACGTGTGTATTACTCAGCCACTGCCTCATTTAGTTTCAGCTTCTTAATTCAGACACATTTCACTGCAGGTGAACTCTTTTACACTGAGTTTAAATGAAACTGGAAGAGTTTACTTGACATTAGTCTGAGAGTGGTTTAGTCTCACCCTTCACTAATGTCCCCCTGACCCTGCGGTCGGGTCTAAACCAGGTCTAAACCAGGTCTAACCCGGGTCTAACCCACCCTCTCTGTCTCATTAGTTTGCACAGCCACACTCTGCTTCCTTCCCCCCTCATCAGGAACGGTGGGTGGGGTCAGGGGTCAGAGGTCAGGGTTCTATTCAGATGATAATAATAATGGTGTCTGTGTTTAATTCAGGAGAGCTGCACTTGAACTTGAGTTCCCACACTTCAGTCTGTCTCCTCCTGACACATCTGCCTCCTGCTCCTGTCTGCTCCTCCAAACCTCAGCCCTGCTTCTGTCTACTGCTCCGAACCCTGGCCCTCAGGATAGACAAGCGCAGTAGCAGTAGTAGTAGTAGTAGTTAGTAGTAGTAGTAGTAGTAGTAGTAGTAGTAGTAACAGTAGCAGTAGTAGTAGTAGCAGTAGTTAGTAGTAGTAGTAGTAGTAGTAGTAGTAGTAGTAGTAGTTACAGTAGCAGTAGTAGTAGTAGTAGTAGTAGTAGTAGTAGTTACAGTAGCAGTAGTAGTAGTAGTAGTTAGTAGTAGTAGTAGTAAGTTAAATGTTATTAATAGCCCTCTTGTTATGTTATGCCCTCTTGTTACCTTTATTAAAGTTAAAAAGCATAAAAAAACTTGTCTGAAAGCATTTTTCCGGCATGAAACTTGGCTCATTAACATAATTAATGAAAATGGTTTATTTTACATAAATTTGTATATTACATAGATACTGTTCGGGTCAACCCGGAAGGTCAAAGTAGAAGCTTAAAAGCAGTGAGAAATATCAAATATTATAATTTTCTTTGCAACTGTGGAACACGTTTCACCCCAGTCACACTCACACTGTTCTCCTGAAATCACCCACAACAGAATTATTCACACTGGACACTGCTACTACAGGGTTTTATAATAATTATACATAATAATGTCCACCTCTGTATGATCATTAATTAAAACACAACCCAAATGTGTGATAATTCTAAGGCATCTGTTATTTTCTAGTTGGTAATTTTTATTCACTCTTGGTCTGACTTCAGTATTTATCAGGATTATATTCTCTCTGTCAAAACTACTGCAAAAACTGACTCAGACTTTGTAGTAAACGCTCATAAACTCGTAAATCAAAATCTCTCTCCCTGCTGCCTCCTGCAGTAGCCTCAGGGGCCAGTGATTGTAAAAATACAATCTAGAAAGAAAACACAATAAGAAGTGATGAGCCAAAACTAAAATAATGTGACAGTTAACTTCATGGAGAGCGTGAGTCAGGTTGGTCATGGTTGTTTATTTGATAATGAAATCCTAATTCTGCCACTGTTCTGGTGTCCTCAGGTAAGGTTCTAACAATCAGCTTCAGTCTGCTTTTGCCTGAGGAAGAGCATGAGATGTGAGGAAACACCACAGAGGAGGGACAGTGGGGTACAGAGGAGGGACAGTGAGGGTACAGAGGAAGGACAGTGAGGGTACAGAGGAGGGACAGTGAGGTACAGAGGAAGGACAGTGAGGTACAGAGGAAGGACAGTGAGGGTACAGAGGAGGGACAGTGAGGTACAGAGGAGGGACAGTGAGGTACAGAGGAGGGACAGTGAGGTACAGAGGAGGACAGTGAGGTACAGAGGAGGGACAGTGAGGTACAGAGGAGGGACAGTGATGGTACAGAGGAGGGACAGTGAGGTACAGAGGAGGGACAGTGAGGTACAGAGGAGGGACAGTGAGTTACAGAGGAGGGACAGTGATGGTACAGAGGAGGGACAGTGAGGTACAGAGGAGGGACAGTGAGGTACAGAGGAGGGACAGTGAGGTACAGAGGAGGGACAGTGAGGTACAGAGGAGGGACAGTGAGGGTACAGAGGAGGGAGAGTGAGGGTACAGAGGAGGGACAGTGAGGTACAGAGGAGGGACAGTGAGGGTACAGAGGAGGGACAGTGAGGGTACAGAGGAGGGAGAGTGAGGGTACAGAGGAGGGACAGTGAGGGTACAGAGGAGGGACAGTGAGGGTACAGAGGAGGGACAGTGAAAGTAGAAGGAAATGTCTTCAGCAGACGAAGGTCAGAGGTCAAGAGGTAGAGATAAAGTGAAGCGTGAGAATCTCAAACACTCAGAGGTAAGTCTAAGCTCTAACTCTGACTCAGAGTACAAGTCTAAGATCTAACTCTGACTCAGAGACAAGTCTAAGGTCTAACTCTGACTCAGAGGTAAGTCTAAGATCTAACTCTGACTCAGGGACAAGTCTAAGATCTAACTCTGACTCAGAGACAAGTCTAAGGTCTAACTCTGACTCAGAGACAAGTCTAAGGTCTAACTCTGACTCAGAGACAAGTCTAAGGTCTAACTCTGACTCAGAGACAAGTCTAAGGTCTAACTCTGACTCAGAGACAAGTCTAAGGTCTAACTCTGACTCAGAGGTAAGTCTAAGCTCTAACTCTGACTCAGAGACAAGTCTAAGGTCTAACTCTGACTCAGAGACAAGTCTAAGATCTAACTCTGACTCAGAGACAAGTCTAAGGTCTAACTCTGAGTCAGAGACAAGTCTAAGGTCTAACTCTGACTCAGAGACAAGTCTAAGGTCTAACTCTGACTCTGAGACAAGTCTAAGATCTAACTCTGAGTTTAATGTCAGAGAAACTCAGGTTTTCCTTTGTGATCAGTAAAATCTCTGTGTGAATAAATTTGCATATCATTTGCATATAAGCCGGTTAGATCATGGTTTGTAATCCCCTGCAGCTGCACATGGACTCTGTTTCCCATCATGCACCGAGGCAGACGATCCTGGAGCCTAAAGGTCACATGGGAGGTCACAGAGGTCATGGGAAAAGCCCCGCCTCCTTCTGTCTCCGTCTGAGTTTCACAAAGAGCTTCACAAACAGCTGCTCACAACAACAACAATAACACAAT
Source organism: Bostrychus sinensis (assembly GCA_020698575.1). Lineage (NCBI taxonomy): Eukaryota > Metazoa > Chordata > Actinopteri > Gobiiformes > Eleotridae > Bostrychus > Bostrychus sinensis. Next base: position 483,154 of record CM036247.1, read on the forward strand.
AACACCGCTCCCGTCTGCTCCTCCAAACCTCCACTAGCCCCACCGCTCCCGTCTGCTCCTCCAAACCTCACAAGACCTTAGCACAACAATACAAAGAGTTCAAGTTCAGACCAAGTTCAGACCAGGATCAGACCAGGATCAGACCAGGATCAGACCAAGTTCAGACCAGGATCAGACCAGGATCAGACCAGGATCAGATCGGTCTTGAACTTGACCTGGACCAGACATCAGCCACCTATGGTTTCAGAGCCACACACAGCTCTCTGGCCCCGCTCCTGAGGCCCCTGTGTCAGAGTAAAGTCAGAGTAAAGTCTGAGTAAAGTCTGAGTAAAGTCTGAGTAAAGTCAGAGTAAGGTCTGAGTAAGGTCTGAGTAAAGTCTGAGTAAAGTCAGAGTAAAGTCTGAGTAAAGTCTGAGTAAAGTCTGAGTAAAGTCAGAGTAAGGTCTGAGTAAAGTCTGAGTAAAGTCTGAGTAAAGTCTGAGTAAAGTCAGAGTAAAGTCTGAGTAAATCTGCATCGTCATTTTTCAATAAACCTCTGTTTTCTCTGTGTGCTGTAAACTGTTAAAGTTTTTTAGCCTCAGCTGTCCCACAGCTGTCCCACACACAGACTGATGAGAGTCACACGAGGACCAGGACCAGGACCAGGACCAGGACCAGTTCTCTGCTGTGCTGTCCCTCCGTGTCTCTGTCCCTCCTTGTCTCTGTCCCTCTGTCCCTCTGTGTCTCTGTCCCTCTGTGTCTCTGTCCCTCTGTGTCTCTGTCCCTCTGTGTCTCTGTCCCTCTGTCCCTCTGTGTCTCTGTCTCTCTGTGTCTCTGTCCCTCTGTGTCTCTGTCCCTCTGTGTCTCTGTCCCTCTGTCCCTCTGTGTCTCTGTCTCTCTGTGTCTCTGTCCCTCTGTGTCTCTGTCCCTCTGTGTCTCTGTGTCTCTGTCCCTCTGTGTCTCTGTCCCTCTGTCCCTCTGTCCCTCTGTGTCTCTGTCCCTCCGTGTCTCTGTGTCTCTGTCTCTCTGTGTCTCTGTCCCTCTGTGTCTCTGTCCCTCTGTGTCTCTGTGTCTCTGTCCCTCTGTGTCTCTGTGTCTCTGTCCCTCTGTGTCTTTGTGTCTCTGTCTCTCTGTGTCTCTGTCCCTCTGTGTTTCTGTCCCTCTGTCCCTCTGTGTTTCTGTCCCTCCGTGTCTCTGTCCCTCTGTCCCTCTGTCCCTCTGTCTCTCTGTGTCTCTGTCTCTCTGTGTCTCTGTCCCTCTGTCCCTCTGTGTTTCTGTCCCTCTGTGTCTCTGTGTTTCTGTCCCTCCGTGTCTCTGTCCCTCCGTGTCTCTGTCCCTCTGTCCCTCTGTGTTCCTGTCCCTCTGTGTCTCTGTCCCTCCGTGTCTCTGTCCCTCTGTGTCTCTGTCCCTCTGTGTCTCTGTCCCTCTGTGTCTCTGTCCCTGTGAGTGAAGGAGTGAAAGTAAAGGAGAAGTTCTGACCTGAAGTGAGTGCAGCTAAAACCAGGACCAACGCCAGCATCACGATACAGAGAAAATCCAACAAATGTAATCCACTCGTGTCCTCGTCTCCTTGTCCCCTCGTCTCCTTATCCGCTCGTCTCCTTGTCCGCTCGTCTCCTTGTCTCCTCGCTTCTTTGTCCCCTCGCCTCCTTGTCCCCTCGCTTCCTTGTCCCCTCGCCTCCTTGTCCCCTCGCCTCCTTTAGTAAAATCCTTGTCCTCAGTGAAATGTCCTCCGTCAGAGTCTGGTTCTCTTCTGGTTGTCCTGATATCGTGTCTCTCGTCCGCCTCGTTCGGCTCCTCTGTGCAGACTCAGGGGCCGCAGACTCGGGCCCCTGGACCTGGGGGCGGGGCCAACTCAAACACATTTGCATAAATCTGAATACATCTGAATAATAATGAGCTGCACCGTGGTTCTCTGGAGACAGAGCAGACCCCTGTCAGGTTTTTATCAAGTCCTGGACCCGAGAGCACTCTGGACCAGACCAGAGCCCGGACTCACTGGACCTGAGACCACTCTGGACCAGACCAGAGCCCGGACTCACTGGACCTGAGACTGAGTCAGTCCGGGTCAGTCCCACAGGATCTGCTCCAGCTCCTGCCGTCCGGTCTGAGTCTGGTCTGAGTCCGGTCTGAGTCCGGTCTGAGCTGGTTCTCAAACTTTCTGGGCCCAGGGACCTTTACAGCGCCCTCTGCTGGTAACCTGGTTAAAGGTTAAAGGTTAAAGGATGCTGCAGTAGCTCCTAACCCTCAGTCCCTGTGTAGTCTACAGCCGACTGTAGTGCACTCATTTTGTGAATGATTCAGACTCGCACATTATTTTTCTCTCAGCGGTGATCATGTGACGTCTGTGTAAAACAAACTGCGCTTGGCGAGCTCTGCTGATAATGTTCTTCTGTGATAAACCTGACCAGACTCAGATGTTTTAGTTATATTTAGATAAATTTTAATCGTACATGTGATATTTAATAAGAATTATCACTTTAATTAAAAAACAGACTGGACTATTGCAGCTCGGTGCCTTGTGAGGGGAAGCTGTGACCTGTACAGCTGAGCTAAGCTAACGTTAGCATTTTAACAGATATTAATTCATAAATACAACCTGAATGAAAACAGCTGGGTTTCTAACTGGGTTCTGTGAGTCCTGTCATGGTCCCGCTGTTCTCCTCCATTGGCTCATCTATAGGATCATAGTTCACATAAACCACAGTTAAACCACAGTTAAACCACAGTTAAACCATAGTTAAACCATAGTTAAACCACAGTTAAACCATAGTTAAACCATAGATAAACCACAGTTAAACCACAGTTAAACCATAGTTAAACCACAGTTAAACCATAGTTAAACCATAGTTAAACCACAGTTAAACCACAGTTAAACCATAGTTAAACCATAGTTAAACCACAGTTAAACCATAGTTAAACCACAGTTAAACCACAGTTAAACCATAGTTAAACCACAGTTAAACCATAGATAAACCATAGTTAAACCACAGTTAAACCACAGTTAAACCATAGATAAACCATAGTTAAACCACAGTTAAACCACAGTTAAACCACAGTTAAACCACAGTTAAACCATAGTTAAACCATAGTTAAACCACAGTTAAACCATAGTTAAACCATAGATAAACCATAGTTAAACCACAGTTAAACCATAGTTAAACCATAGAAAACCATAGATAAACCAAAGTTAAACCACAGTTAAACCACAGTTAAACCATAGATAAACCATAGTTAAACCATAGTTAAACCACAGTTAAACCATAGTTAAACCACAGTTAAACCATAGTTAAACCATAGTTAAACCACAGTTAAACCATAGTTAAACCACAGTTAAACCATAGTTAAACCATAGTTAAACCACAGTTAAACCATAGTTAAACCATAGTTAAACCACAGTTACACCATAGTTAAACCACAGTTAAACCACAGTTAAACCATAGTTAAACCACAGTTAAACCATAGTTAAACCACAGTTAAACCACAGTTAAACCACAGTTAAACCATAGTTAAACCATAGATAAACCATAGTTAAACCACAGTTAAACCACAGTTACACCATAGTTAAACCACAGTTAAACCATAGTTAAACCACAGTTAAACCACAGTTAAACCACAGTTAAACCATAGATAAACCATAGTTAAACCACAGTTAAACCATAGTTAAACCACAGTTAAACCATAGTTAAACCACAGTTAAACCACAGTTAAACCATAGTTAAACCACAGTTAAACCATAGATAAACCATAGTTAAACCATAGTTAAACCACAGTTAAACCACAGTTAAACCACAGTTAAACCATAGTTAAACCATAGTTAAACCACAGTTAAACCATAGTTAAACCACAGTTAAACCACAGTTAAACCATAGTTAAACCACAGTTAAACCATAGATAAACCATAGTTAAACCACAGTTAAACCACAGTTAAACCATAGATAAACCATAGATAAACCAAAGTTAAACCACAGTTAAACCACAGTTAAACCACAGTTAAACCATAGTTAAACCATAGTTAAACCATAGTTAAACCACAGTTAAACCATAGTTAAACCATAGATAAACCATAGTTAAACCACAGTTAAACCATAGTTAAACCATAGAAAACCATAGATAAACCAAAGTTAAACCACAGTTAAACCACAGTTAAACCATAGATAAACCATAGTTAAAACACAGTTAAACCACAGTTAAACCATAGTTAAACCATAGTTAAACCACAGTTAAACCATAGTTAAACCACAGTTAAACCATAGTTAAACCATAGTTAAACCACAGTTAAACCATAGTTAAACCATAGTTAAACCATAGTTAAACCAAAGATAAACCATAGTTAAACCACAGTTAAACCATAGTTAAACCATAGTTAAACCACAGTTAAACCATAGTTAAACCATAGTTAAACCATAGTTAAACCACAGTTAAACCACAGTTAAACCATAGTTAAACCACAGTTAAACCATAGTTAAACCACAGTTAAACCACAGTTAAACCACAGTTAAACCATAGTTAAACCATAGATAAACCATAGTTAAACCACAGTTAAACCACAGTTACACCATAGTTAAACCACAGTTAAACCATAGTTAAACCACAGTTAAACCACAGTTAAACCACAGTTAAACCATAGATAAACCATAGTTAAACCACAGTTAAACCATAGTTAAACCACAGTTAAACCATAGTTAAACCACAGTTAAACCACAGTTAAACCATAGTTAAACCATAGATAAACCATAGATAAACCATAGTTAAACCACAGTTAAACCACAGTTAAACCATAGTTAAACCATAGTTAAACCATAGATAAACCATAGATAAACCATAGTGACGTGTTCTTTTTCTAATCAATAAAGACTCCAATCAGCTTTTTTTAGCTTTTTGTCTTTTTATTCGCATAAGCCAAATTAAACAGAGCTCTGGGTTGGATCTGTCCCTACCGCCTACATCTTACTCAGGGCTTACGCTGGGCGTCCAACAACGACCGTCCCTATCACACTGAATATATATCCAGGCTCAACTTCATACCACCCACTCCAGATATGGGCATAGTCCAGGATCTGAACCAGTTCTCAGACAAAGCAGTGCGAGTTGTAAGGGAGGGGCTATTATCACTTCTGCTCCCATGAAGGCCACATTTCCAGCACAGATTGTTCCCTTGCACTTGTTGTGGCGTCTTGAGTCTGGGTCAGATCCTGGTCACATGATTAGATACATTTCTTCACATTTCATTATAAACTTGATCATGTTAAAATCACATACAACATTCCCCCTTTTGATCTCCAATCGGAGATCAACAAAATTTAAGCTGCAAAAAAAATAATGAAAAAAACCACGTATTTTCCTTTTTTTTGGTTTTTACACATTAGCAAAGCTTATTCAACCAAATGACCGTGCTCTGTATATCCACGTGCAGGGGCCCGTACCACGTCCCCTGGTGTTTAAAACCCTCTTTATTAATCAGCAGTCATCAACTCCAGCAATTGCACAGTACGAGTAATAAAGGTTAGGAAAGAAATTGTCTATCAGTTATTGCAGGAGTGATACAGGTCACAGCAGATCTGAGACCTTTGCTCTGATCTATAAGAGGTCACCATGTCCTGGCTCAGGTGCACTAAGACACAACCTGCTGTGTCCTTGCAGCTGTTACGCTGCTGTTGTCCTTGTACCGCAGTAAGCTCAGATAATAATAAACTAACGGGATAACACAGAAATTAATAAATTTCCACTACGTTCCCCCCTTTTGATTATAATAAAACCCTGTTTATAATAATCAATAAATAAAGTTAATGACAGCAGCATGTATGGCTCTTTCACGAAGCCCATTTACAATGTCTGATTTTGCTCCTGGCCCCTCTCCGGGTCAGGTATTACTCAGATATCATAGTCTTTTTGTTAAACGCAGGATGAGTCTGGTCGTTGTTCTTCAGTTGCAGTAACAACCTGTGAAGTGTGTGCTCTGCTCGGTGTGAGATGTGTGTGTGTTGTGAATTCACCGGAGCGAACACAGGCGGCGCTAGGCTCGCACCTGTGTCCGTGCAGGTCAACGCAGCCTGACTGTTGTGAGAGTCAGTGAGTGAGGTGATCCTCTTGGTCAGTGTTGATGTCCTCAATGTCCAGAGAGGAAGGTTGTTGTTTGTCTCCGACTGATGAGAAGTTGTCCCCTGGCTCAGGAACCTTTTGAAGCGGCTGGCATTGATCCAAGTGGAAGTTGTAGAAGCCGGAGATGGAGCAGAGGTTGTTGTGGAGAGTTGAGGCCCTTCTTAAAGGAGCCAGTGTTGTCCAGGTGGCTCAGTTGGTCAGCTGTGATGTTTCCAGTACAGACAGAGCTTTGGGCCCTGCCTGTTTTCCCTCAGCACTCTCCCATTGTGTTATCTACTTTTCCAGAGTGGAGGTTATAGGAGCAGTGATACCTCACAGCATTCATTTAGGAAACATGTTTTTGGTAAACGTATTATCTGGGACCTGCTGAGAGAAAATAGAGGAACATGTTGCACACAAAACAATGCCATCCCCCTTTTTTTTTTTTTTTTTTTTTTTTTTTTTTTTGGGATGGTCTCGTGTCTGGACCATGATCTCTGATTTCAATTCTCTCATGGATTTTTTGGTAAAGTTGTAATTTGGCAAAATAAGTTAGACTCACATAGATAGCACATAAAAGCATCAAATATGATAAGGCAATCTGAAATAACTTACCAAAGATGTTATAGTTACCACATCCATGTATTTTCCTTGGATTTTCCTTAGTTCCTTGAATGTTACACACTTTTCTGAAGTGTGCTTGTTCCATATTTCATATTGTTCCATATGGGTTTATATCAGCTCAGTCTTTTGTTCCATTTGTATTGCTTTTAGGTGATAGTTCAGTCTGTGGAGAGAAATATCAACATATACACACAACACAACACATATACACACATATACACACAACAACTCTTCTCCCAGAGTTGTTTTCAGTGGGTTCAGATCCATATGGATCCAGTTTGTTGGATCCTTATTATCTTTATTAAGCACCTGTTAAAACCTGTTAATTTCAGAAATATGAACATTTTGGATCATAACAACACAAAGAGTGATTAGAGTTCACACGTTCACATTCACCCAGACATTCACACAGAAAGTGTTATTAAACCTGGTCAAGTCCACATCAGAGTTTGGTCAGTCCCAAAAATGTATTTTACCATTCCCCTTTCATTTTTGTGCACATTTTTTTAAGAATGACGTCATGTTAACTCAAACATTGTGTTGCATTATTGCTGAGGCCAGGAAGTATCCTGTCTGTGATCACATGGCCCCAGAAGGTCACCACTGTTTCAGATGAGCAGAGTTTCTAATTCTTGTTGCAACAAGTTCAATACACCTTTGAAATAAAACAGAAAATGCTTCCTAAATTAGTTATTTTACACTTACAGAAATACACAGAGCTCTCAGTAAATGCAGATTCCTTACCCCAGCTGCAGGTGTTGTGTGTGTTTTTACCTGCATTATGTGCTGTGGACAAGATTTCTGTACATAACCTGTCAACCCTTTTGTGTACCACTTCTGCTTGAGTGCTGTTAACATCCCCCCTTTTTGACACATGATCCATCCCATGTGTCAATTTGGCCCGATTTTTTTCTTAAAAATTGTTATGAAGGCAAGGCTGGGATTCAGGCCTCTACTAAAGATCATCATGTTGGGTTGGTATGCAGACAAGGAGGGGCGGAGCTTGTAAATTGACCAGTCTTGCCATTATTATTACCAATGACAAGACATTGACATGACAGGACATTGGACAAACAGACAAGGACAAAGAACAGAGACACAAACAACAAACAAACTCAGAGTAGCACTAGTATTAAAAAATAATAATAAAAATAAAACATCAAAACATCTTTGAACATTACTGTCCCATCTAAAAAGAGCAAGCTAAACCCTCTCAGTCTAACGTGTTTCTACTCCCATCGTACAGGTTTCCACTGTAACCTGGGGCTTTTGACCTTCTCCCACGTCTGACTACATGACCGCAAATGGCAACACTTAATGCCACCGTGATATAGTTATACAAAAAAAAAAAAAAAAAAAAATACTGGAGAATTTTCACAAAGCACTATTACTCCTGCCTCCCTTAGAGCATTAAAACTGGAGTAATGCCAACAATAGCTTCTTGTTTTAAGGGGTACTGGCGCTGGTATGGCCTATAAGTAGATTTAGGGCTGATCACCACTGGTTCACAATCTTTGATCAAACCAATATCATATTTACTTTTTGCCCACAGGTCCTGTGAAACTGCTTTTAAAGCAGGGACGGCTGCAGCCTCAGAGTCAGAGAGAAAGAGGAGGAGGAGGTGCTGTTTTGATAAGCGTCATGTTTATCTGACACCAGAGACACAGAGCAGTCTGAGTGTAACACAGAGGTGAAAGCATTCTGTTTGCTTCAACACAGAAGAGAATGAGACCCAGGGTCAGAGGTGGGGGCCCAGTCTGTGACTCGTGTGATGTGCAGTGCAGGTCATCCTCATGCATATAAGTAGTTCCCTCAGGAGACACCTGGTTTGTGCCATTTTGATTAGGTCTGTAGTAATTGGAGTTGGTGGTAATTTCCATTGCTATAAATATAAAGGAGTCCCAGTTCCCAACCTGACTCCTGTGAATATGTTGTTATTGGCCAATTAATCAATTGTTACAACCTGAGGACCTTCTGGTGTGGAGATAAGGCAAATGTCTAATCTGCACATCAGATCTCAACGAAGAAAATTAACTGGACATAATGCGAAAAATAGAAAAGAGCTTAAAAGTTTTGCCTGCAGGGTCTAAGCATGAAAGTGGAGACATATTGCTCTGGCACAGTGTCACCAGAGGCACTGACAGAGTAAAACATAACAACCACTCATTTTGGGAGATTTCTTTAAGACTCGCCTTTTGACCACAGAGTTAGTGGCCCCCGAATCAACAAGAAACATTTCTTTTTCACCATTCAATTCAATGGTATATTTTGGCAAGGCTGTATTTGTCAATGAGATCAGACTTGCATAAGTTGTAGCTGCTGGCTTAGTCTTATTCTCCAAATAAGTGTCTGCTTATGAAATCAATGTGTGTGTGTTAGCAGTAAGCAGTTCTTCATTGCAGAGCTACAGATGTGAATGTGTGTGTGTTGTGGGTGCAGTACCTTCCTCTGGGTGACGTCTCCTCAGTGCGTCTCTCACCGGGCCCCTCCTCGCTGCCCAGTCAGTCTGACCCCTGGGGAGCACTCAGGCGAGGTCCTTCACTGTATCTTTGTGGACCTCTCGCATCCAGTGTCCAACTTATACAATCTCAAGTTCAGTGTCCAAACTGTCCTCAAGTGTACCATACGTTGTCTTGGCCTCTATTTTGTCCTTGGTGGACCCTCTGTCCTCTGTTCCAGTGACCACGACCCTTGCCTCGGCCACGTCCTTGTCCCAGGCCTCCGCGCTCTCTGCATCCCGCTGCATGGTCAGAGCAGCTGTGTGGAAGTCCTTGGTGATGCTGTAATTGTCCATTTCCTCACACTGGCAACTTGGACCATTGGACATTGTGAGGAGGAGCCCAGTTCACAGAGTGCAGCTTTAAAACCCGACAGAAACTTGCTTTCTTATGTGATGGGTGCTACAGTCAGTTCAGCTCAAGTTTAAACTGGTGGACTGGGCTTCCTGTTCTTCTGAGTCTGATGGCTTGGGTGGCTGCAGATGGAGCTGTAGCTTGGCCTGATGGTGTAGGTGGAGCTGTAGCTTGGTCTGATGGTGTAGGTGGAGCTGTAGCTTGGTCTGATGGTGTAGGTGGATCGTGTCGGCTTTTGGTCTCACTGGCAGGTCACTGGAGGAATCTGGTTCGACCTCGGCTGTTATCTCTGGGGCCGCTCAGGCTGCTGCTGCTGTTGCTGGGGACTGACGTGTGGGCAGGAGTCCAGGTCCAGGTGGAGTCCCACCGTGGAGAGGTCTGGAAAAACAGAGGAAACACAGGCAGCAGTATCTGATCTTTTTTTTTTTTTACGTTATTCACATTTCAAAACAATTTTGTGTTCTTGTACTTTCTCTAAATCAGATTTCCTTTGCTTTTTATTCTTCCGCTTGTTATCAAAATTGTTTTCAATTTTTTGAATTACAAGAAAACATTTTAAATATTCTGTATAGTGTATCCTCTTTCAAGCATCAGTTGGAGAAGTAAGAAAAATGAGATTACAGTGACACAAAGACCTACTATAACCTACAAAGATTGACTTTTAGCTTGACACTCACTCAACTCTTTGTCAGACTCACCCTCCATTGTTGCGGTCCTCTCCACACAAACTGACCACAATTTAGTTTAGCCAATAGCAGAAATTTGAATAAACAGGTTTTCTGCTCACCTTTTAGTAGAGGCCGCCCGGGTCAGTGGGAGGAGAAGGTCGCTGCAATGACGATGGTTGACTGGCGCCTTTTTTTTCCCGTGGACTTCTGGCCACGACTTTAGTACTTTCAAATTATGTGAACTTCTGGCCGCGGTGTAGGCTTCAGGCTACTTTTAGTGTCCAATAGAACAGGCTTCAGGCTGTTCGGAGTAGGCTTCTGGCTACTCTCTATTCTTTCCTCGTGAACTTCTGGCCACGGTATTCATATTCCATCTTTTCAAACTTCCGGCCGTAACTTTAACAGTCCAATTGTGCGAACTTCTGGCCGCGGTGTAGGCTTCAGGCTACTTTTGGTGTCGAATAGAACAGGCTTCAGGCTGTTCTGAGTACTCTTTTTACGCCGGCGGTTGAGGTGACTTCAGGCCTCCAGGGCTCTAACCCTGTTTTCTTGTTGACCTCATCACGTCGGGGTCACCATAATGACGTGTTCTTTTTCTAATCAATAAAGACTCCAATCAGCTTTTTTTAGCTTTTTGTCTTTTTATTCGCATAAGCCAAATTAAACAGAGCTCTGGGTTGGATCTGTCCCTACCGCCTACATCTTACTCAGGGCTTACGCTGGGCGTCCAACAACGACCGTCCCTATCACACTGAATATATATCCAGGCTCAACTTCATACCACCCACTCCAGATATGGGCATAGTCCAGGATCTGAACCAGTTCTCAGGCAAAGCAGTGTGAGTTGTAAGGGGGGGCTATTATCACTTCTGCTCTCCCATGAAGGCCACATTTCCAGCACAGATTGTTCCCTTGCACTTGTTGTGGCGTCTTGAGTCTGGGTCAGATCCTGGTCACATGATTAGATACATTTCTTCACATTTCATTATAAACTTGATCATGTTAAAATCACATACAACAATAGTTAAACCACAGTTAAACCACAGTTAAACCACAGTTAAACCATAGATAAACCACAGTTAAACCATAGTTAAACCACAGTTAAACCATAGTTAAACCATAGATAAACCACAGTTAAACCATAGTTAAACCACAGTTAAACCATAGTTAAACCACAGTTAAACCACAGTTAAACCATAGTTAAACCACAGTTAAACCACAGTTAAACCATAGTTAAACCATAGATAAACCACAGTTAAACCATAGTTAAACCACAGTTAAACCACAGTTACACCATAGTTAAACCACAGTTAAACCATAGTTACACCATAGTTAAACCACAGTTAAACCATAGTTGAACCACAGTTAAACCACAGTTACACCATAGTTAAACCACAGTTAAACCACAGTTAAACCATAGATAAACCATAGTTAAACCACAGTTAAACCATAGTTAAACCATAGATAAACCATAGTTAAACCACAGTTAAACCATAGATAAACCATAGTTAAACCACAGTTAAACCACAGTTAAACCATAGTTAAACCACAGTTAAACCACAGTTAAACCACAGTTAAACCATAGATAAACCATAGATAAACCATAGTTAAACCACAGTTAAACCATAGATAAACCATAGATAAACCATAGTTAAACCACAGTTAAACCATAGTTAAACCACAGTTAAACCACAGTTAAACCACAGTTAAACCATAGTTAAACCACAGTTAAACCAGAGTTAAACCACAGTTAAACCACAGTTAAACCATAGATAAACCATAGATAAACCATAGTTAAACCACAGTTAAACCATAGATAAACCATAGATAAACCATAGTTAAACCACAGTTAAACCATAGTTAAACCACAGTTAAACCACAGTTAAACCACAGTTAAACCATAGATAAACCATAGTTAAACCACATTTAAACCATAGTTAAACCACAGTTAAACCACAGTTAAACCATAGATAAACCACAGTTAAACCACAGTTAAACCACAGTTAAACCATAGATAAACCATAGTTAAACCACAGTTAAACCACAGTTAAACCACAGTTAAACCATAGATAAACCATAGTTAAACCACAGTTAAACCATAGTTAAACCACAGTTAAACCACAGTTAAACCATAGATAAACCATAGTTAACCCACAGTTAAACCATAGATAAACCACAGTTAAACCACAGTTAAACCACAGTTAAACCACAGTTAAACCATAGTTAAACCATAGATAAACCATAGTTAAACCACAGTTAAACCATAGTTAAACCACAGTTAAACCACAGTTAAACCACAGTTAAACCATAGTTAAACCACAGTTAAACCATAGATAAACCATAGTTAAACCACAGTTAAACCACAGTTAAACCATAGATAAACCATAGTTAAACCATAGTTAAACCACAGTTAAACCATAGTTAAACCACAGTTAAACCATAGTTAAACCATAGATAAACCATAGTTAAACCACAGTTAAACCACAGTTAAACCACAGTTAAACCATAGTTAAACCATAGTTAAACCACAGTTAAACCACAGTTAAACCATAGTTAAACCACAGTTAAACCACAGTTAAACCATAGTTAACCCACAGTTAAACCATAGATAAACCACAGTTAAACCACAGTTAAACCACAGTTAAACCAGAGTTAAACCATAGTTAAACCATAGATAAACCATAGTTAAACCACAGTTAAACCATAGTTAAACCACAGTTAAACCACAGTTAAACCATAGTTAAACCACAGTTAAACCATAGATAAACCATAGTTAAACCACAGTTAAACCACAGTTAAACCATAGATAAACCATAGTTAAACCATAGTTAAACCACAGTTAAACCACAGTTAAACCATAGATAAACCATAGTTAAACCACAGTTAAACCACAGTTAAACCACAGTTAAACCATAGTTAAACCATAGTTAAACCACAGTTAAACCACAGTTAAACCACAGTTAAACCATAGATAAACCATAGTTAACCCACAGTTAAACCATAGATAAACCACAGTTAAACCACAGTTAAACCACAGTTAAACCATAGATAAACCATAGTTAAACCATAGATAAACCACAGTTAAACCACAGTTAAACCACAGTTAAACCATAGTTAAACCATAGTTAAACCACAGTTAAACCACAGTTAAACCACAGTTAAACCATAGATAAACCATAGTTAACCCACAGTTAAACCATAGATAAACCACAGTTAAACCACAGTTAAACCACAGTTAAACCATAGATAAACCATAGTTAAACCACAGTTAAACCACAGTTAAACCACAGTTAAACCATAGTTAAACCATAGTTAAACCACAGTTAAACCACAGTTAAACCACAGTTAAACCATAGATAAACCATAGTTAACCCACAGTTAAACCATAGATAAACCACAGTTAAACCACAGTTAAACCACAGTTAAACCATAGATAAACCATAGTTAAACCATAGATAAACCATAGTTAAACCACAGTTAAACCATAGTTAAACCATAGATAAACCATAGTTAAACCACAGTTAAACCACAGTTAAACCACAGTTAAACCATAGTTAAACCACAGTTAAACCACAGTTAAACCATAGTTAAACCATAGTTAAACCACAGTTAAACCACAGTTAAACCATAGTTAAACCATAGATAAACCATAGTTAAACCACAGTTAAACCATAGTTAAACCATAGATAAACCATAGTTAAACCACAGTTAAACCACAGTTAAACCACAGTTAAACCATAGTTAAACCATAGTTAAACCACAGTTAAACCATAGTTAAACCACAGTTAAACCACAGTTAAACCATAGTTAAACCACAGTTAAACCACAGTTAAACCATAGTTAACGTTAAACCATGAATAAACCGTAACCACAGAAAATGAGGTCTGTTCTGTTTAAGTGCAAAAAGAGGAACAAGTTGTGTGATTTGGTGAGAAGGAGAAATAAAAGCTTTGACCATTTACATGAATCTATCTGACTGAGTCTAAACATCATTTAGATAAAGTTACTTACAGTCTATGAAACATTTACTGTGCTGTTCTCATCCATCCCTATAGTTCTGTTTAGAGCGGCGCTGCAGCGGCGCGGGGCGGAGGGAGGGGGCGCTGCAGCGGCGCGGGGCGGAGGGAGGGGGCGCTGCAGCGGCGCGGGGCGGAGGGAGGGGGCGCTGCAGCGGCGTAGGCTCCGAGCGCCGCAGAAGAAGAAGCGCTGTAATGGCGGCGGTGAGTGTCCGGAGGTAAACAAAGGAACATGTGCGTCACTAAAGCGCGTTATTTCAGCACAAACCGAGTTTTTCACGGAATAAAACCATGAGGCGCACCAGAGGTTCCACACAGTTAAGTCACACGAAGAAGAAGAAAACGGCGCCAAAAGAAACCGGAAAATAAAAAAGGTAAAAGAGACTCGAGCTAAAGAGGCTAACACTAGGACTAAACCAGGTCTAAACCAGGACTAAACCTGGTCTAAACCAGGTCTAAACCAGGTCTAAACCAGGTCTAAACCAGGACTAAACCAGGACTAAACCAGGTCTAAACCAGGACGAAACCAGGTCTAAACCAGGTCTAAACCAGGACTAAACCAGGTCTAAACCAGGACTAAACCAGGTCTAAACCAGGTCTAAACCAGGTCTAAACCAGGACTAAACCAGGACTAAACCTGGACTAAACCAGGACTAAACCAGGACTAAACCTGGACTAAACCAGGTCTAAACCAAGATTAAACCAGGACTAAACCAGGTCTAAACCAGGTCTAAACCAGGTCTAAACCAGGTCTAAACCAGGTCTAAACCAGGACTAAACCAGGACTAAACCAGGACTAAACCAGGACTAAACCAGGTCTAAACCAGGACTAAACCAGGACTAAACCAGGTCTAAAGCAGGTCTAAACCAGGACTAAACCAGGACTAAACCAGGTCTAAACCTGGACTAAACCAGGACTAAACCAGGACTAAACCAGGTCTAAAGCAGGTCTAAACCAGGACTAAACCAGGACTAAACCTGGACTAAACCAGGACTAAACCTGGACTAAACCAGGACTAAACCAGGACTAAACTTGGACTAAACCTGGACTAAACCAGGACTAAACCTGGACTAAACCAGGACTAAACCTGGACTTAACCAGGCCTAAACCAGGACTAAACCAGGACTAAACCAGGTCTAAACCAGGACTAAACCTGGACTAAACCAGGACTAAACCTGGACTTAACCAGGACTAAACCAGGACTAAACCAGGACTAAACCAGGTCTAAACCAGGACTAAACCAGGACTAAACCAGGACTAAACCAGGACTAAACCTGGACTAAACCAGGACTAAACCTGGACTTAACCAGGACTAAACCAGGACTAAACCAGGACTAAACCAGGTCTAAACCAGGACTAAACCAGGTCTAAACCAAGATTAAACCAGGACTAAACCAGGTCTAAACCAGGTCTAAACCAGGTCTAAACCAGGACTAAACCAGGACTAAACCAGGACTAATCCAGGACTAAACCTGGACTAAACCAGGACTAAACCAGGACTAAACCAGGACTAAACCAGGTCTAAACCAGGACTAAACCAGGACTAAACCAGGACTAAACACAGTCCACAGATAAAATCACTCACGATCAAAACAAATTTAAAATCAGACTTAAGAGCAGCATGATCAGGACCAAGGATAAAGGAGGAAACCTAAAAAGTACAATAAATAAATATGGATTATAAAAAGGTTTTTCTATAAATATATGCCTTTAAAAGGAATCTAAAAGATGCTCCAGGGTTTGCCAGCCTGAGCTCGTCGGGCAGCGAGCGCCCGGTGGTTCCACAGCCGGAGGCCCACACAGATAACTCAGACAACTCAGGGGCCACACCATGAAGCGCTTTACAAATAAACTCTTAAAATGAATCCTGAAGCAGCTCTTTGTTTTTATTCTGTCAAAATGATGGCGGCCTTCAGAATTTTCCTTCACAGCTATAAATAATCCATCAATGGTGGAAAATTATCAGTTAATGTAATCTCTGGTTTGGAAATTGGTCAGAAACGGTTAAATTCTACACCAGGACTAAACCAGGTCTAAACTAGGTTTAAACCAGGACTAAACCACGTCTAAACTAGGTTTAAACCTAGACTCAGGATAGTTTTATGTGAGCCCAGCCCTGAGGGTAAACGCTGAATGGCTCTGACCTAGTCCAGTCTGAGGATCAGGTTTCTGTCTTTGTTTGGTTTGAACAAAGCCTTGGTTTCTGCTTGGTCTGGTCCTGCTGGTCTGGTCCTGCTGGTCTGGTCCTGCTGGTCTGGTCCTGGTTTGGTCCTGCTGGTCTGGTCCTGCTGGTCTGGTCCTGCTGGTCTGGTCCTGCTGGTCTGGTGCTGGTCTGGTCCTGCTGGTCTGGTCCTGCTGGTCTGGTCCTGGTTTGGTCCTGCTGGTCTGGTCCTGCTGGTCTGGTCCTGCTGGTCTGGTCCTGCTGGTCTGGTACTGCTGGTCTGGTCCTGGTCTGGTCCTGCTGGTCTGGTCCTGCTGGTCTGGTACTGCTGGTCTGGTCCTGGTCTGGTCCTGCTGGTCTGGTCCTGCTGGTCTGGTCCTGCTGGTCTGGTCCTGGTTTGGTCCTGCTGGTCTGGTCCTGCTGGTCTGGTCCTTCTGGTCTGGTCCTGCTGGTCTGGTCCTGCTGGTCTGGCCCTGCTGGTCTGGTCCTGGTAATGGTCTGGTCCTGGTCTAAGGTCTACAGGTTTAACCGTCTGGAGACTGATGTGGTTCTACTGCGTTCTGTTACAGAACAAGGAGAAGGACAAAGCTCTGAAGCTCAGGGAGAAGGAGGCCCGGGACCGAGAGGTTCGCTCCGGAAACGGTCACCTGTTCACCTCCATCACCGTCTCCTCCACCACACTCTGCTCCTCCTGCAACAGGAGCATCACGGCTAAGGAGGCGCTGAGCTGCCCAGGTGAGAGAACCTAACACACCCCTGAGCTGCCCAGGTGAGAGAACCTAACACACCCCTGAGCTGCCCAGGTGAGAGAACCTAACACACCCCTGAGCTGCCCAGGTGAGAGAACCTAACACGCCCCTGAGCTGCCCAGGTGAGAGAACCCAACACGCCCCTGAGCTGCCCAGGTGAGAGAACCTAACACGCCCCTGAGCTGCCCAGGTGAGAGAACCTAACACGCCCCTGAGCTGCCCAGGTGAGAGAACCTAACTGCCCAGGTGAGAGAACCTAACACGCCCCTGAGCTGCCCAGGTGAGAGAACCTAACTGCCCAGGTGAGAGAACCTAACACGCCCCTGAGCTGCCCAGGTGAGAGAACCTAACTGCCCAGGTGAGAGAACCTAACACGCCCCTGAGCTGCCCAGGTGAGAGAACCTAACACACCCCTGAGCTGCCCAGGTGAGAGAACCTAACTGCCCAGGTGAGAGAACCTAACACGCCCCTGAGCTGCCCAGGTGAGAGAACCTAACACGCCCCTGAGCTGCCCAGGTGAGAGAACCTAACACACTGCTGAGCTGCCCAGGTGAGAGAACCTAACACGCCCCTGAGCTGCCCAGGTGAGAGAACCTAACACACTGCTGAGCTGCCCAGGTGAGAGAACCTAACACGCCCCTGAGCTGCCCAGGTGAGAGAACCTAACACACCCCTGAGCTGCCCAGGTGAGAGAACCTAACACGCCCCTGAGCTGCCCAGGTGAGAGAACCTAACACACCCCTGAGCTGCCCAGGTGAGAGAACCTAACACGCCCCTGAGCTGCCCAGGTGAGAGAACCCCCCCTCAGGCCCGCAGCAGCTGGGCCGGGTGCCAGTCCTGGAACTCTAACAGGACTCTCAGCTCAGGGGTGTGTTGGGTTCTCTCACCTGGGCAGCTCAGGGGTGTGTTGGGTTCCAGTCCTGGGACTCTAACAGGACTCTCAGCTCAGAGGTGTGTTGGGTTCTCTCACCTGAGCAGCTCAGGGTGTGTTGGGTTCCAGTCCCGGGACTCTAACAGGACTCTCAGCTCAGAGGTGTGTTGGGTTCTCTCACCTGGGCAGCTCAGGGGTGTGTTGGGTTCCAGTCCCGGGACTCTAACAGGACTCTCAGCTCAGAGGTGTGTTGGGTTCTCTCACCTGGGCAGCTCAGGGGTGTGTTGGGTTCCAGTCCCGGGACTCTAACAGGAGCGAGTGGATCTGGCTGTGGTCTGGACTCAGAGCAGCTGTGGATTCCTCTCAGACCACGCCCCAGACTCTGAGACTGAAATAGATCTGGTTTTGGGCGGTGCTTGGTCTGTGGTTTCACTTCCTCTCTGCTCTGTCGCAGTAAAAGCCTCCACCCTCTCTGGGTTTGTTTCATTCACAGCTAAATAAAACCTATTCACTTCCTAGCCAGCTTCTGTGATTGGGCAAATGTCTCATCTGTCTCCGGACACAGCTGGGCCCAGATTTATCACAGGTTTGAGCGTGCGTTAGATAAATAAGACGAGCTAAAAGTGTTTCAGAGCCAGGCACAGCTGAGGTTAGAGTCTCTCACAGGAGATGAACAAATGCAGCGCAGATTGTGCTCCAGAGACTCAATGAATCTGCAAAACAAGGCGTTTTCAATAGGGCGCGGAAAATTCCAGGCAGAGAAAATGCAAATGAAGTCGCTTTGCAGTTGCTTTTTGATTTATCAGAGTACGGAGCAAAAAGTACTGTAAATGTAGCTTTGTTTGAGGAGCAGGTGGAGGAAAGAGTGCAGCTGAAAATAAGTTAAAATGCTTTAAAAGGCCTCATTTACAAAGATACAACAGTGAAGTGTTGATTTGAAACAGAGGCAGACTTTACCTGTGACACTTTTTCCTTGATTCTCTCGTATTCCACTGAACTGCAGCCTTTTACAGCTCCTGTCTTGGAGCTTTCAGTCTGTTCCACATCCTTTTAAATGGTTAGAGTGGGGACTGAGCGGTGTTTAAACGCTGATGACAGTCTCTGTGTTCGTCCACTGCCTCACAAAGCTCTGGGAGCTGCCCACAGTCGCTCGAGGCTGCGCTGCTTTAACGTAAGAGCGGGTTTCTGCTCTGACAGACGGGACAGGACTTTCCTCTCTGTCTCTGAGGGAACTAAAGTCACGCGGCTGCGGTCAGAGCCAGAATCGGACGAGACGAGGATTTAACGAGGACGGACTACGCAAAGTTAACAGAAGAAAGTAAACTGCAGTGAAATGATTGTCCCTCAGAGACAGTGGACATATTCAGTCTGCAGTCAGTCCTGAGGCTGGACTCAGATCGACTTCTGCGGTGCGTCGCTGTAGGAAAGCTGCGGTCGGAGCCGAGCGGCGTCGCTCTCGCTGTAGTGCGTCCTTCGCTCACGCAGAGTTCTCATTTACATTACATTTGTGGCAGCCGTTACAGTTTCTCTGAATACGTCACACGCAAAACGCCAGAAACAGCAAATGCTATTTTTCAATCTGCACTCTCAATTTAGCAGTGTCTTAGTAAATCTGGCCCTGCGTGGTCTGAGACAGCAGCTCCAGGATCAGGGTTAGTATTCTGTCTGTGGGATTTATGAACACATGACTTATTTTAGATTAAAGTCTGTTGTAGTAAAAGTATATTATAAATAAAAATGTTGAGCTGTTTTTTTCAGGATGCAACGTGACGATCCACAACCGCTGCAGAGACAGCCTTCCTTCCTGCGCCAAGATGAAGCAGCGGGTAAGACCTAGACCTAGACCTAGACCTGGACCTGGACCTGAACCGGTTCAGCTCAGACCTAGTTTTGACCCTAAACTCTGACATTTTCGCAGCAAACGAAGCTGACGTTGACGAGGAACAGCTCCACTCTGCAGACAGTGGCCATGAGGACCAAGGGTGAGTCCACTGAGACCAGGACCCGGGTCTGACCCGGTCCCCTGGGTCTGACCCGGTCCACTGGGTCTGACCCGGTCCACTGGGTCTGACCCGGTCCCCTGGGTCTGACCCAGTCCACTGGGTCTGACCCGGTCCACTGGGTCTGACCCAGTCCACTGGGTCTGACCCGGGCCACTGGGTCTGACCCAGACAACCCCCAGGGTTTGGACCAATGTCACAGTTCTCTGAGGTCTAATCCTGGGTCTCGGTCTCGGTCTCGGTCTCGGTCTGCAGGTCCCATGATGAAGGAGCGGCCGTCCTCTGCCATCTACCCCTCGGACCTGAGACAGTCTCTGCTGGGATCCAGACGAGTCCGGTCTGGTCTTTCTCTGTCCAAGAGCGTCTCCACCAATAACATCGCAGGGTGAGTGACTGCCGCCTCATTGGTCCAACACAGTTACATTCAGTTAACCCACCACACAACCAACACAAACAATAACTACACTAAACTAAACACAAACAACAACTACACTAAACTAAACACAAACAATAACTACACTAAACTAAACACAAACAATAACTGCACTAAACTAAACACAAACAACAACTACACTAAACTAAACACAAACAATAACTGCACTAAACTAAACACAAACAACAACTACACTAAACTAAACACAAACAATAACTACACTAAACTAAACACAAACAATAACTACACTAAACTAAACACAAACAATAACTACACTAAACTAAACACAAACAATAACTACACTAAACTAAACACAAACAATAACTACACTAAACTAAACACAAACAATAACTGCACTAAACTAAACACAAACAATAACTACACTAAACTAAACACAAACAATAACTACACTAAACTAAACACAAACAACAACTACACTAAACTAAACACAAACAACAACTGCACTAAACTAAACACAAACAATAACTACACTAAACTAAACACAAACAACAACTACACTAAACTAAACACAAACAATAACTACACTAAACTAAACACAAACAATAACTACACTAAACTAAACACAAACAATAACTACACTAAACTAAACACAAACAATAACTGCACTAAACTAAACACAAACAATAACTACACTAAACTAAACACAAACAATAACTACACTAAACTAAACACAAACAATAAGTACGTTAAACTAAACACAAACAATAACTACACTAAACTAAACACAAACAATAAGTACGTTAAACTAAACACAAATAATAACTACACTAAACTAAACACAAACAATAACTGCACTAAACTAAACACAAACAATAACTACACTAAACTAAACACAAACAATAACTACACTAAACTAAACACAAAAAATAACTGCACTAAACTAAACACAAACAATAACTGCACTAAACTAAACACAAACAACAACTACACTAAACTAAACATAAACAATAACTACACTAAACTAAACACAAACAATAACTACACTAAACTAAACACAAACTACAACTACACTAAACTAAACACAAACAATAACTACACTAAACTAAACACAAACAATAACTGCACTAAACTAAACACAAACAATAACTGCACTAAACTAAACACAAACAATAACTGCACTAAACTAAACACAAAAAATAACTGCACTAAACTAAACACAAACAACAACTGCACTAAACTAAACACAAACAACAACTACACTAAACTAAACACAAACAATAACTACACTAAACTAAACAGAGCCAGGACACTCCTGTCCTTAGCCCCTCCTTCTCTGAAGGAAAAACTCCTAAAAAAAAAAACAGCTGTGGGAAAATGGTATGTAACCACCAGTCTGTGACCGTCAGTACTGTGTCTGTAACCGCCAGTACTGCGTCTGTAACTGCCAGTACTGCGTCTGTAACCGCCAGTACTGCGTCTGTAACCGCCAGTACTGCGTATGTAACCGCCAGTACTGCGTCTGTAACCGCCAGTACTGCATATGTAACCGTCAGTACTGCGTCTGTAACTGCCAGTACTGCGTATGTAACTGCCAGTACTGCATCGGTAACTGTCAGTACTGCGTATGTAACCGTCAGTACTGCGTCTGTAACCGTCAGTACTGCGTCTGTAACTGTCAGTACTGCGTATGTAACTGTCAGTACTGCATATGTAACTCTCAGTACTGCGTCTGTAACCGTCAGTACTGCATATGTAACTCTCAGTACTGCGTCTGTAACTGTCAGTACTGCGTCTGTAACCGTCAGTACTGCATATGTAACCATCAGTACTGCGTCTGTGACCGTCAGTACTGCGTCTGTAACCGTCAGTACTGCATATGTAACTCTCAGTACTGCGTCTGTAACTGTCAGTACTGCGTATGTAACTGTCAGTACTGCATATGTAACTCTCAGTACTGCGTCTGTAACCGTCAGTACTGCATATGTAACTCTCAGTACTGCGTCTGTAACTGTCAGTACTGCGTCTGTAACCGTCAGTACTGCATATGTAACCATCAGTACTGCGTCTGTCACCGTCAGTACTGCGTCTGTAACCGTCAGTACTGCGTATGTAACTGTCAGTACTGCGTCTGTTGTGTCCCAGGGCAAGTGAGGAGCCGCTCGGACTTCGCAGGATCTTGTCTCAGTCCACAGAGTCTCTGAACTTCAGGAGTCGGACTCTGTCGATGGAGAGCCTCACTGACGACGGTGAGTACTCAGCACAGTGCCCCCTGCAGGTTACTCTGCAGAGTCTGTCCTTCTTTGTGACCTTCTGTGGATGGCTTTGGACAGGGGACCAGTGGTGGGGCCCCCTGCTGGAGGATCTGCAGAAGGAGAACCGCTGCCTTCAGTACGACAGTTGGTCTGTGGCCGTCGAGCCGAGTTTTCTCCAAACACAGCACAAAGACGTCATCAAGCAGCAGGACGTCATCTACGGTAAGTCCCGCCGCTTTATGCCTGAGGCAGGGACGGCCTGGACAGTGGCCATTCGTCGCAGGGCGGAGGTGGGGCAGTTTACTGAGGCTGTTAGTCGCAGGGCGGAGGTGGGGCAGTTTACTGAGGCTGTTAGTCGCAGGGCGGAGGTGGGGCAGTTTACTGAGGCTGTTAGTTGCAGGGCGGAGGTGGGGCAGTTTACTGAGGCCGTTAGTTGCAGGGCGGAGGTGGGGCAGTTTACTGAGGCTGTTAGTCGCAGGGCGGAGGTGGGGCAGTTTACTGAGGCTGTTAGTCGCAGGGCAGAGGTGGGGCAGTTTACTGAGGCCGTTAGTCGCAGGGCAGAGGTGGAGGCAGTTTACTGAGGCTGTTAGTCGCAGGGCAGAGGTGGGGCAGTTTACTGAGGCCGTTAGTTGCAGGGCGGAGGTGGGGCAGTTTACTGAGGCCGTTAGTCGCAGGGCGGAGGTGGGGCAGTTTACTGAGGCCGTTAGTCTCAGGGCAGATGTGGGGCAGTTTACTGAGGCTGTTAGTCGCAGGGCAGAGGTGGAGGCAGTTTACTGAGGCCATTAGTCACAGGGTGGAGGTGGGGCAGTTTACTGAGGCCGTTAGTCGCAGGGCAGAGGTGGAGGCACTTTACTGAGGCCGTTAGTCACAGGGTGGAGGTGGGGCAGTTTACTGAGGCCGTTAGTCGCAGGGCGGAGGTGGGGGCAGTTTACTGAGGCCGTTAGTCGCAGGGCGGAGGTGGGGCAATTTACTGAGGCC
The DNA here is from genome assembly GCA_020698575.1 of Bostrychus sinensis. Taxonomy (NCBI): domain Eukaryota; kingdom Metazoa; phylum Chordata; class Actinopteri; order Gobiiformes; family Eleotridae; genus Bostrychus; species Bostrychus sinensis. The sequence goes on from CM036247.1 coordinate 506,780, forward strand.
GTTAGTCGCAGGGCGGAGGTGGGGCAGTTTACTGAGGCTGTTAGTCGCAGGGCAGATGTGGGGCAGTTTACTGAGGCCGTTAGTCGCAGGGCGGAAGTCGGGCAGTTTACTGAGGCTGTTAGTCTCAGGGCAGATGTGGCGCAGTTTACTGAGGTTGTTAGTCGCAGGGCAGAGGTGGGGCAGTTTACTGAGGCCGTTAGTCTCAGGGCAGATGTGGGGCAGTTTACTGAGGCCGTTAGTCGCAGGGCAGAGGTGGAGGCAGTTTACTGAGGCCGTTAGTCGCAGGGCAGAGGTGGAGGCAGTTTACTGAGACCGTTAGTCGCAGGGCGGAGGTGGGGCAGTTTACTGAGGCCGTTAGTTGCAGGGCGGAGGTGGGGCAATTTACTGAGGCTGTTAGTCGCAGGGCAGAGGGGGGGCAGTTTAGTGAGGCCGTTAGTCGCAGGGCGGAGGTGGGGCAATTTACTGAGGCTGTTAGTCGCAGGGCGGAGGTGGGGCAGTTTACTGAGGCTGTTAGTCGCAGGGCAGAGGGGGGGCAGTTGACTGAGGCTGTTAGTCGCAGGGCAGAGGTGGGGCAGTTGACTGAGGCTGTTAGTCACATGGCAGAGGTGGGGCAGTTTACTGAGGCCGTTAGTCGCAGGGCAGAGGTGGGGCAGTTTACTGAGGCCGTTAGTCGCAGGGCAGAGGTGGAGGTAGTTTACTGACGCCGTTAGTCGCAAGGCGGAGGTGGGGCAGTTTACTGAGGCCGTTAGTCGCAGGGCGGAGGTAGGGCAGTTTACTGAGGCCGTTAGTCGCAGGGCAGAGGTGAGGCAGTTTACTGAGGCCATTAGTCGCAGGGCAGAGGTGGAGGCAGTTTACTGAGGCCGTTAGTCGCAGGGCGGAGGTGAGGCAGTTTACTGAGGCTGTTAGTCACAGGGCAGATGTGGGGCAGTTTACTGAGGCCGTTAGTCGCAGGGCAGAGGTGGGGCAGTTTACTGAGGCCGTTAGTCGCAGGGCAGAGGTGGAGGCAGTTTACTGAGGCCGTTAGTCGCAGGGCGGAGGTGGGGCAGTTTACTGAGGCCGTTAGCCGCAGGGCAGAGGTGGGGCAGTTGACTGAGGCCGTTAGTCGCAGGGCGGAGGTGGGGCAGTTTACTGAGGCCGTTAGTCGCAGGGCAGAGGTGGGGCAGTTTACTGAGGCCGTTAGTCGCAGGGCGGAGGTGGGGCAATTTACTGAGGCTGTTAGTCGCAGGGCAGAGGGGGGGCAGTTTACTGCGGTTTGTAGCTGGTCTGTTGTTGAAGTTAAACTGTGATTGTCGTGGCAGAGCTGATCCAGACTGAGTTCCACCACGTGCGGACTCTCAGGATCATGGACCTGTACCGCAGAGGGCTGCTGGAGGAAGTCCAGCTGGAACCAGGTCTGGTCCACTCCATTTTCCCGGTCCTGGACCAGCTCCTGGAGCTTCACTCCCCGTTCCTCCAAGAACTGCTCCAGAGGAGAGAGGAGGGCCTGTCCCCGGGAAGCTCCACCGACTACAGCATCAGGAGGCTGGGGGACCTGCTACTGCGACAGGTATGAATACTACTACTACTGTACTAGTACTGTACTACTACTACACCGACTACAGCATCAGGAGGCTGGGGGACCTGCTACTGCGACAGGTATGAATACTACTACTACTGTACTAGTACTGTACTACTACTACTACACTGACTACAGCATCAGGAGGCTGGGGGACCTGCTACTGCGACAGGTATGAATACTACTACTACTGTACTAGTACTGTACTACTACTACTACACTGACTACAGCATCAGGAGGCTGGGGGACCTGCTACTGCGACAGGTATGAATACTACTACTACTGTACTAGTACTGTACTACTACTACTACACTGACTACAGCATCAGGAGGCTGGGGGACCTGCTACTGCGACAGGTATGAATACTACTACTACTGTACTAGTACTGTACTACTACTACACCGACTACAGCATCAGGAGGCTGGGGGACCTGCTACTGCGACAGGTATGAATACTACTACTACTGTACTAGTACTGTACTACTACTACTACACTGACTACAGCATCAGGAGGCTGGGGGACCTGCTACTGCGACAGGTATGAATACTACTACTACTGTACTAGTACTGTACTACTACTACTACACTGACTACAGCATCAGGAGGCTGGGGGACCTGCTACTGCGACAGGTATGAATACTACTACTACTGTACTAGTACTGTACTACTACTACTACACTGACTACAGCATCAGGAGGCTGGGGGACCTGCTACTGCGACAGGTATGAATACTACTACTACTGTACTAGTACTGTACTACTACTACACCGACTACAGCATCAGGAGGCTGGGGGACCTGCTACTGCGACAGGTATGAATACTACTACTACTGTACTAGTACTGTACTACTACTACACTGACTACAGCATCAGGAGGCTGGGGGACCTGCTACTGCGACAGGTATGAATACTACTACTACTGTACTAGTACTGTACTACTACTACACCGACTACAGCATCAGGAGGCTGGGGGACCTGCTACTGCGACAGGTATGAATACTACTACTACTGTACTAGTACTGTACTACTACTACTACACTGACTACAGCATCAGGAGGCTGGGGGACCTGCTACTGCGACAGGTATGAATACTACTACTACTGTACTAGTACTGTACTACTACTACTACACTGACTACAGCATCAGGAGGCTGGGGGACCTGCTACTGCGACAGGTATGAATACTACTACTACTGTACTAGTACTGTACTACTACTACTACACTGACTACAGCATCAGGAGGCTGGGGGACCTGCTACTGCGACAGGTATGAATACTACTACTACTGTACTAGTACTGTACTACTACTACACCGACTACAGCATCAGGAGGCTGGGGGACCTGCTACTGCGACAGGTATGAATACTACTACTACTGTACTAGTACTGTACTACTACTACTACACTGACTACAGCATCAGGAGGCTGGGGGACCTGCTACTGCGACAGGTATGAATACTACTACTACTGTACTAGTACTGTACTACTACTACTACACTGACTACAGCATCAGGAGGCTGGGGGACCTGCTACTGCGACAGGTATGAATACTACTACTACTGTACTAGTACTGTACTACTACTACTACACTGACTACAGCATCAGGAGGCTGGGGGACCTGCTACTGCGACAGGTATGAATACTACTACTACTGTACTAGTACTGTACTACTACTACACCGACTACAGCATCAGGAGGCTGGGGGACCTGCTACTGCGACAGGTATGAATACTACTACTACTGTACTAGTACTGTACTACTACTACACTGACTACAGCATCAGGAGGCTGGGGGACCTGCTACTGCGACAGGTATGAATACTACTACTACTGTACTAGTACTGTACTACTACTACTACACTGACTACAGCATCAGGAGGCTGGGGGACCTGCTACTGCGACAGGTATGAATACTACTACTACTGTACTAGTACTGTACTACTACTACTACACTGACTACAGCATCAGGAGGCTGGGGGACCTGCTACTGCGACAGGTATGAATACTACTACTACTGTACTAGTACTGTACTACTACTACTACACTGACTACAGCATCAGGAGGCTGGGGGACCTGCTACTGCGACAGGTATGAATACTACTACTACTGTACTAGTACTGTACTACTACTACACCGACTACAGCATCAGGAGGCTGGGGGACCTGCTACTGCGACAGGTATGAATACTACTACTACTGTGCTAGTACTGTACTACTACTACACTGACTACAGCATCAGGAGGCTGGGGGACCTGCTACTGCGACAGGTATGAATACTACTACTACTGTACTAGTACTGTACTACTACTACTACACTGACTACAGCATCAGGAGGCTGGGGGACCTGCTACTGCGACAGGTATGAATACTACTACTACTGTACTAGTACTGTACTACTACTACACCGACTACAGCATCAGGAGGCTGGGGGACCTGCTACTGCGACAGGTATGAATACTACTACTACTGTGCTAGTACTGTACTACTACTACACTGACTACAGCATCAGGAGGCTGGGGGACCTGCTACTGCGACAGATAATATTTTTACTACTACTATTTACTACTACTACTACTGCTATTATTGCTGCTACTTTTACTACTGCTGACAGAAGCAGTGTTGTATCCTGTGCTGTGGCTCCCTCTGGTGACCGTCACTGGAAGTACACTCTCCGTGTGCTGCGTTCAGGTGTCTGTTTAAACCTCTGATAATGAAAACTGTTCTGTGCTGCGTTCAGGTGTCTGTTTAAACCTCTGATAATGAAAACTGTTCTGTGCTGCGTTCAGGTGTCTGTTTAAACCTCTGATAATGAAAACTGTTCTGTGCTGCGTTCAGGTGACTGTTTAAACCTCTGTAATAATGAAAACTGTTGTGTTTTAGTTTTCTGGTCCAAGTGCTGAGGAGCTGAAGAAAGTTTACTCCGAGTTCTGCAGCCGTCATCCCAAAGCTGTGCAGCTCTACAAAGAAGTGTTGGCTCGAGACCGGCGGCTGCAGCAGTTTATTCGGGTAGGTACTCCCCGCTGCTCTGACCCTGAGGTACTCCCCGCTGCTCTGGCCCTGAGGTACTCCCCGCTGCTCTGGCCCTGAGGTACTCCCCGCTGCTCTGGCCCTGAGGTACTCCCCGCTGCTCTGACCCTGAGGTACTCCCCGCTGCTCTGACCCTGAGGTACTCCCCGCTACTCTGACCCTGAGGTACTCCCCGCTGCTCTGACCCTGAGGTACTCCCCGCTGCTCTGACCTTGAGGTACTCCCCGCTGCTCTGACCCTGAGGTACTCCCCGCTGCTCTGGCCCTGAGGTACTCCCCGCTGCTCTGACCCTGAGGTACTCCCCGCTGCTCTGGCCCTGAGGTACTCCCCGCTGCTCTGACCCTGAGGTACTCCCCGCTGCTCTGGCCCTGAGGTACTCCCCGCTGCTCTGATCCTGAGGTACTCCCCGCTGCTCTGATCCTGAGGTACTCCCCGCTGCTCTGGCCCTGAGGTACTCCCCGCTGCTCTGATCCTGAGGTACTCCCCGCTGCTCTGATCCTGAGGTACTCCCCGCTGCTCTGACCCTGAGGTACTCCCCGCTGCTCTGGCCCTGAGGCTCAGAGACCTGGGCTCAGGGACGTGGGCTCAGGGACGTGGGGGGCTCAGGGACGTGGGGGGCTCAGAGACGTGGGGGGCTCAGAGACCTGGGCTCAGAGACGTGGGGGGCTCAGAGACGTGGGCTCAGAGACCTGGGCTCAGAGACGAGGGCTCAGAGACGTGGGGGGCTCAGAGACGTGGGCTCAGAGACGCGGGGGGCTCAGAGACGCGGACGACTCAGAGACGCGGGCTCAGAGACGTGGGCTCAGAGACATGGGCTCAGAGACGCGGGGGGCTCAGAGACGTGGGCTCAGAGACGTGGGGGGCTCAGAGACGTGGGCTCAGAGACGTGGGGGACTCAGAGACGTGGGCTCAGAGACGTGGGCTCAGAGACGTGGGGGGCTCAGAGACGTGGGAGACTCAGAGACGTGGGGGACTCAGAGACGTGGGCTCAGAGACGTGGGCTCAGAGACGCGGGGGGCTCAGAGACGCGGGGGACTCAGAGACGCGGGGGACTCAGAGACGTGGGCTCAGAGACGTGGGGGCTCAGAGACGTGGGCTCAGAGACGTGGGCTCAGAGACGTGGGGGACTCAGAGACGTGGGCTCAGAGACGTGGGCTCAGAGACGTGGGGGGCTCAGAGACGTGGGAGACTCAGAGACGTGGGGGACTCAGAGACGTGGGGGACTCAGAGACGTGGGCTCAGAGACGCGGGGGACTCAGAGACGTGGACTCAGAGACGTGGGCTCAGAGACGCGGGGGACTCAGAGACGCGGGGGACTCAGAGACGTGGGCTCAGAGACGTGGGGGGCTCAGAGACGTGGGCTCAGAGACGTGGGCTCAGAGACGCGGGGGACTCAGAGACGTGGACTCAGAGACGTGGGCTCAGAGACGCGGGGGACTCAGAGACGTGGGCTCAGAGACGTGGGGGGCTCAGAGACGTGGGCCGTCCTGAGGACGATGTTTGGAAAGAACCAGGCTTTAAATTTTTTGACAACATTGGTGGACAATCCAGACCTGACAGCAGAGGGCGCTGGTCCCAATCTTAAATCATGGCAAGAAGCTGGGATTAGGAGAAGCTGGGATTAGGAGAATCCATGATCATTGGGACAACGGAAAACTCAAGACATTTGAGGCGAGCTCAGTAAAACAGACCTGCCCAAGACTTCTATAAATATCTCCAACTCAGGCATCAGGTTCAGACAAAGTTGATATTTTTAGAGTTTTCAGAAGTCTGTCTTTTACGGGGGAAAAAAAATAATTTTGGACCGTCAAAAGCGTGGACGATGTATCTAGATTTTATTCTGAGCTGCAAACGTACTTAACTTAAATGTTTACAACCAACCTGGAGCGTGCTGCTTAAAGTAACAATGGATTCATGGGATTGTGCTGCTGCCGTCTGAAATAAAGTCTGTATGCAGGGAGATTAGTTTGGTGATAAAACAGACGCCAGGCCACCGCTGTGCCTCCTGTTGCTCTGAAAACTCGCACAAACACTCAACAAATCCGTCTGATGCCGGCTACAAAGGCCGTAATGTCCAAATGGGCTGGAAAACCTTACTTTCTGACATCATCACTTTACAGAGATTAAGATTTTGTTTCGATGGTAAACAGCATGTTTTTAAAAAATGGGAGAAGGTGATCGTCCGAGGTCATCGCTGTAACAGAGAGAGGCCAGAGCAGGCTGGGTTCAGTGCTGAGTTTAACTTCCTCTGGGCAAAATCTACATCCACTCGTTACCATAGGAACCGTCTGGGACCTCCCATAAAATAGCTAAATGTCAAATATTGTTTTATTTTTTTTACTTTTTTTACATGAAATCCTTTCTACTACTTCAGTCCTAACCATAGATATAAAGTTTATTTTCATTCAAAACAGAGTAAAGTAAAACAGAGTAAAGTAAAAGAGAGTAAAGTAAAACAGAGTAAAGTAAAACAGAGTAAAGTAAAACAGAGTAAAGTAAAAACAGAGTAAAGTAAAACAGAGAAAAAGTAAAACAGAGTAAAGTAAAACAGAGTAAAGTAAAAACAGAGTAAAAACAGAGTAAAGTAAAACAGAGTAAAGTAAAAACAGAGTAAAGTAAAACAGAGAAAAAGTAAAACAGAGTAAAGTAAAACAGAGTAAAGTAAAATAATAATAATAATAATAATACATTTTATTTATAATGCACTTTACATTTGACTCCAAATCTCAAAGTGCTACAGAGTAAAAACAGCAATACATTACAATTTAAAATTTTAAAAGAAAATAGACATTAAAACTTTTTATAAAAAGGAAGGTTTTAAAAGTGAGTGTTGCTGTGGGAACGAGCTGCGGAGCTCAGGGACGAGGACGGATCTGGCAGGGAGAGTCTGGTGAGTCCAGATCTGTGCTAACCGCTCACTTCCTGTTTCCCATGATGCTCAGCGTGTGTGCCGCGGGCCTCTGCTGCGTCGTCACGGCGTCCAGGAGTGCATCCTCTTGGTCACGCAGCGTATCACCAAGTACCCAGTGCTGATGCAGAGGATTCTCGACTGCACCAAAGGTCTGTCCCTCCTCTGTACCATCACTGTCCCTCCTCTGTACCTCACTGTCCCTCCTCTGTACCATCACTGTCCCTCCTGTGTACCATCACTGTCCCTCCTCTGCACCCTCACTGTCCCTCCTCTGTACCATCACTGTCCCTCCTCTGTACCATCACTGTCCCTCCTCTCTACCATCACTGTCCCTCCTCTGTACCATCGCTGTCCCTCCTCTGTACCATCGCTGTCCCTCCTCTGTACCTCACTGTCCCTCCTCTGTACCATCGCTGTCCCTCCTCTGTACCATCACTGTCCCTCCTCTGTACCATCGCTGTCCCTCCTCTGCACCATCACTGTCCCTCCTCTCTACCATCACTGTCCCTCCTCTGTACCATCGCTGTCCCTCCTCTGTACCTCACTGTCCCTCCTCTGTACCATCGCTGTCCCTCCTCTGTACCATCACTGTCCCTCCTCTGTACCATCACTGTCCCTCCTCTGTACCTCACTGTCCCTCCTCTGTACCCTCACTGTCCCTCCTCTGTACCATCACTGTCCCTCCTCTGTACCATCACTGTCCCTCCTCTGTACCATCACTGTCCCTCCTCTGTACCTCACTGTCCCTCCTCTGTACCCTCACTGTCCCTCCTCTGTACCATCACTGTCCCTCCTCTGTACCTCACTGTCCCTCCTCTGTACCATCGCTGCCCCTCCTCTGTACCCTCACTGTCCCTCCTCTGTACCATCGCTGTCCCTCCTCTGTACCCTCACTGTCCCTCCTCTGTACCATCGCTGTCCCTCCTCTGTACCATCGCTATCCCTCCTCTGTACCATCACTGTCCCTCCTCTGTACCATCGCTGTCCCTCCTCTGTACCATCACTGTCCCTCCTCTGTACCATCGCTGTCCCTCCTCTGTACCCTTCTCTGGGTCTTACTCTAACCCCTGCATGTCCAGGAGACCCGGACGAGGCCTCGGTCCTGTCCAAAGCCCTGAAAGTCCTGAAAGTCCTGCTGAGCGCCGTAGACCGCGAGGTCCTGGAGCTGGAGAGGACCCGGCGACTCCAGGAGATCCAGAACCGGCTGGATCCCCGCGCTGAGACCAAAGTCCGAGGCGGGGTCTTCAGGTCTGGGGAACTGCACCGGCGAAGGCTCGTCCACGAGGGGGCGCTGCTCTGGAGGGTCCAGGGCTCCCGCATGAAGGGTAAGACCAGATAAACCAGGACTGTCCAGGGTCTGACCCAGGACTAGGGACCAGGGGGTTTAGATCCATGAAGCTGTCACATTGGGTTTATCTTTGGACTGAGACAGACCGGAGAACCGGACTTAACCACACCAGACTGAGGTTCTGACCTAGACCGGACTGTGGTCCTGACCTAGACCGGACTGTGGTCCTGACCTAGACCGTACTGTGGTCCTGACCTAGACCGGACTGTGGTCCTGACCTAGACCAGACTTAGACCGGACTGTGGACTCTGTGTCCGTCTGTGGTTGATTAGTTTACTGTTTGTTGTCTTAGAGGTTCATGTGCTGCTGATGAACGACGTCCTGGTTTTTCTTCAGGACAAAGACCAAAAGTACAGCTTCGCCTCTCTCGTGAGAAATTATTATTACTACTATTATTGTTATTGTTATCATTGTTATTATTATTAATAATAATATATTACACTGACTCGTCGCCAGGACAAGTCCCCGGTCGTGTCCCTCACCGGTCTCATCGTGCGGGACATCGCCAACCAGGACAAAGGTCTGTACCTCATCAGCGACTGCACTCCTCCAGAGATGTACGAGATCCACGCCAGCACCAAGGAGGACCGCAAGACCTGGATCAACCGCATCCAGCAGGCGGTGCTGAGGTGAGCCCATGACCTGACCTAAACCAACTTGATCAGATTGTCTCCTGTTTCTGGGCCAGACCCAAGCTATGTTTGAGTGTTCTGAACAGGTTTCTTTTACAGCAGAAACTGTACACCACTCACTGCCCCCTTGACTCCTTGCCCCCTTGACTCCTTGCCCCCTTGACTCCTTGCCCCCTTGACTCCTTGCCCCCTTGACTGCTTGCCCCCTTGACTCCTTGCCCCCTTGACTCCTTGCCCCCTTGACTGCTTGCACCCTTGACTCCTTGTCCCCTTGACTCCTTGCCCCCTTGACTGCTTGCCCCCTTGACTCCTTGCCCCCTTGACTCCTTGCCCCCTTGACTCCTTGCCCCCTTGACTCCTTGCCCCCTTGACTGCTTGCCCCCTTGACTCCTTGCCCCCTTGACTCCTTGCCCCCTTGATTCCTTGCCCCCTTGACTGCTTGCCCCCTTGACTCCTTGCCCCCTTGACTCCTTGCCCCCTTGACTCCTTGCCCCCTTGACTCCTTGCCCCCTTGACTCCTTGTCTCCTTGACTGCTTGCCCCCTTGACTCCTTGCCCCCTTGACTGCTTGCCCCTTTGACTCCTTGTCCCCTTGACTCCTTGCCCCCTTGACTCCTTGTCTCCTTGACTGCTTGCCCCCTTGACTCCTTGCCCCCTTGACTGCTTGCCCCCTTGACTCCTTGTCCCCTTGACTCCTTGCCCCCTTGACTCCTTGTCTCCTTGACTGCTTGCCCCCTTGACTCCTTGCCCCCTTGACTCCTTGCCCCCTTGACTGCTTGCCCCCTTGACTCCTTGCCCCCTTGACTGCTTGCCCCCTTGACTCCTTGCCCCCTTGACTCCTTGCCCCCTTGACTGCTTGCCCCCTTGACTGCTTGCCCCCTTCACTCCTTGCCCCCTTGACTCCTTGCCCCCTTGACTCCTTGCCCCCTTGACTGCTTGCCCCCTTGACTCCTTGCCCCCTTGACTCCTTGCCCCCTTGACTCCTTGCCCCCTTGACTCCTTGCTTCCTTGACTTCTTGCCCCCTTGACTCCTTGCCCCCTTGACTCCTTGACTCCTTGCCCCCTTGACTCCTTGCCCCCTTGACTCCTTGTCTCCTTGACTGCTTGCCCCCTTGACTCCTTGCCCCCTTGACTGCTTGCCCCCTTGACTCCTTGTCCCCTTGACTCCTTGCCCCCTTGACTCCTTGTCTCCTTGACTGCTTGCCCCCTTGACTCCTTGCCCCCTTGACTCCTTGCCCCCTTGACTGCTTGCCCCCTTGACTGCTTGCCCCCTTGCTTTCGTACAGAGGTTGTTAACTCACTTCACAAGCCCTCTATGGTTGGTTAACTCGTCTTTAATGTCTGGTTGTCCCGGCTGCCTTTAAGCAGCTACTCTTGAAGAATAGCAAACTCGACCCCACTGCTGTCTAACTTTAGGCCCATCTCAAAGCTTGCTTTTCCTTCAGTAGCAGGGAAGGTAGTTTTTATCCAGCTGCAGTCGAACCCTGAGGAGCAGGGCATCACAGAGAAAACCCAGTCAGGTTTTAAATTCCAGCACAGTACTGAAACTGCCCTTTTAAACGTTTTTAATGATCTGCTTTTAACTGTGGCTAATGCCATTCTTTTAGCTCGCCGAGAATCCCATGTGGGCATTAAAGGTACTGCACTCAGATGGTCCCAGTCTTATTTGAGTCCCAGGACCAGGTCCGGCTCGGGGAGTCCTCTGCAGCCAGGTCTCAGCTGAAGTGTGTCGTGTAGGAAGCATCCAGGGTCCTGTACTGTTATCTGTTTCCTCTGAGGTTGATTCTTGAAAAGCACAACATTCCTTTTCAGCTCTGCACTGATGCTGATGCTGCAGATTTATCTTCCTCTCAGAGCAGGAGCTCAGTGCGAGCTCTGACTGAAAGATGCTCAGGACTAAATTTCACATAATTTTCTCAGCATGAACAAAAATAACTCTGAAATAATAGTCTTTGGCCAGTCTGACCTAAATGGCTGCGACAGTGCAGCAGCACAAAAATCTTCTTCAAGGAGGTTTTATTTTTGACTGTAATTTTAACTTAGACAAACAAATAAGCGCTGTTCTTAAATTTAGTAAAAGTTTCTATCACCTGTATCTCCCTGTAACCCTGTGTAACTCCCTGTAACTCCCTGTAACTCCCTGTAACCTCCTGTAACTCCCTGTAACCCCCTGTAACTCCCTGTAACCCCGTGTAACTCCCTGTAACTCCCTATAACCTCCTGTATCTCCCTGTAACCCTGTGTAACTCCCTGTAACCTCCTGTAACTCCCTGTAACCCTGTGTAACTCCCTGTAACCTCCTGTATTTCCCTGTAACCCTGTGTAACTCCCTGTAACCCCCTGTAACTCCCTGTAACCCCCTGTAACTCCCTGTAACTCCCTGTAACCTCCTGTAACTCCCTGTAACCCCGTGTAATCTCCTGTAACCTCCTGTAACTCCCTGTAACCTCCTGTAACTCCCTGTAACCCCCTGTCACTCCCTGTAATCTCCTGTAACTCCCTGTAACCTCCTGTAACTCCCTGTAACCCCCTGTAACTCCCTGTAACCTCGTGCAACTCCCTGTAACTCCCTGTAACCTCCTGCAACTCCCTGTAACTCCCTGTAACCCCCTGTAACCTCCTGTAACCTCCTGTAACCTCCTGTATCTCCCTGTAACCTCCTGTAACTCCATGTAACCTCCTTTATCTCCCTGTAACCTCCTGTAACTTCCTGTAACCTCCTGTAACTCCCTGTAACCTCTTGTAACTCCCTGTAACCTCCTGTAACTCCATGTAACCTCCTGTATCTCCCTGTAACCTCTTGTAACTCCCTGTAACCTCCTGTAACTCCCTGTGACCCCGTCACTCCCTGTAACTTCCTGTAATCTTTTGTAACTCCCTGTAACCTCCTGTAACTCCCTGTGACCCCGTCACTCTCTGTAACTTCCTGTAATCTCCTGTAACTCCCTGTAACCTCCTGTAACTCCCTGTAACCCCGTCACTCCCTGTAACTTCCTGTAATCTCCTGTAACTCCCTGTAACCTCCTGTAACTCCCTGTGACCCCGTCACTCCCTGTAACTTCCTGTAATCTCCTGTAACTCCCTGTAGCCTCCTGTAACTCCCTGTATCTCCCTGTAACCTCCTGTAACTCCCTGTAATCTCCTGTAACTCCCTGTAACCTCCTGTATCTCCCTGTAACCTCCTGTAACTCCCTGTAACCTCCTGTAACTCCCTGTATCTCCCTGTAACTCCCTGTAACTCCCTGTAACCTCCTGTATCTCCCTGTAACCTCTTGTAACTCCCTGTAACCTCCTGTAACTCCCTGTGACCCCGTCACTCCCTGTAACTCCCTGTAACCTCCTGTAACTCCCTGTGACCCCGTCACTCCCTGTAACTTCCTGTAATCTCCTGTAACTCCCTGTAGCCTCCTGTAACTCCCTGTATCTCCCTGTAACCTCCTGTAACTCCCTGTAACCTCCTGTAACTCCCTGTATCTCCCTGTAACTCCCTGTAATCTCCTGTAACTCCCTGTAACCTCCTGTATCTCCCTGTAACCTCCTGTAACTCCCTGTAACCTCCTGCAACTCAGGACCAGGGCAAGACCAGACTTAGCGGTATGACCTGGACCTGGCTCAGGTGCAGGAGCGGGGCTGAGGAGTGTCGGGGTTCTCGTGTATCGCCTGTTGATTTGAGATTGTGACCTTTCACCCCTGATCTCTGACCTCTGACCTCTGTTGCAGCTGTCCATCTCGAGCGGAGTTTCCTCTGATAGAGACCGAGGACAAGGCTCTGCTGCGCCGCCTCAGAGGTTGGGACCCACCACTTTATTTTCTCTGACTCTGATTGGCTCTGACTCCTCTGCTCTGATTGCCTCTGACTCCTGTCCTCTGATTGGCTCTGACTCCTCTGCTCTGATTGCCTCTGACTCCTGTCCTCTGATTGGCTCTGACTCCTCTGCTCTGATTGCCTCTGACTCCTCTGCTCTGATTGGCTCTGACTCCTCTGCTCTGATTGGCTCTGACTCCTGTCCTCTGATTGGCTCTGACTCCTCTGCTCTGATTGGCTCTGACTCCTCTGCTCTGATTGGCTCTGACTCCTGTCCTCTGATTGGCTCTGACTCCTCTGCTCTGATTGGCTCTGACTCCTCTGCTCTGATTGGCTCTGACTCCTCTGCTCTGATTGGCTCTGACTCCTCTGCTCTGATTGGCTCTGACTCCTCTGCTCTGATTGGCTCTGACTCCTCTGCTCTGATTGTCTCTGACTCCTCTGCTCTGATTGCCTCTGACTCCTCTGCTCTGATTGCCTCTGACTCCTCTGCTCTGATTGGCTCTGACTCCTCTGCTCTGATTGGCTCTGACTCCTCTGCTCTGATTGGCTGCAGCGGAGATCCAGCAGAAGGATCGTGAAGTCCTGGAGCTGCTTCAGGAGAGACTGACCCTGTTCTCAGACCTGGTCCAGGCCACGAGTCCGGACCCGGACCCAGAGCGACCCAAGACCGACTTCACCCGGAGACTGTTCAGGTCCGACTCTGGTCCTGTTCCGCTCGGAGAACCCATCCTGAACAGCGCCATCTCCGAAGGTATGTGACCCCGCCCGCAGGGAGAACAGACCCCGCCCCCAGGGAGAACAGACCCCACCCCCTAACCCCGCCCACCTGTGTTCTGTGTTTCAGTGGAGAAGCTGAGCGAGCTCATGATGAACTCCAGAATCCAGAGGAACTCAGCAGACCAGAGCCAGCAGCCAATCAGTGAGTCTGCTTCTCCTAACCCTGCCCCCATGAATAACTAACCCCACCCTCATGTTAAACTAACCCCACCTTACATTTATAGCTAACCCCGCCCCCATGAATAACTAACCCTGCCCTCATGTTAAACTAACCCCACCTTACATTTACAACTAACCCCGCCCCCATGAATAACTAACCCCGCCCTCATGTTAAACTAACCCCACCTTACATTTATAACTAACCCCGCCCCCATGAATAACTAACCCCACCTTACATTTATAACTAACCCCGCCCCTCATGAATAACTAACCCCGCCCTCATGTTAAACTAACCCCACCTTAGATTTATAACTAACCCCGCCCCCATGAATAACTAACCCCGCCCTCATGTTAACCTAACCCCACCTTAGATTTATAACTAACCCCGCCCCATGAATAACTAACCCCGCCCTTATGTTAAACTAACCCCACCATACATTTATAACTAACCCCGCCCCCATGAATAACTAACCCCGCCCTCATGTTAAACTAACCCCACTTTACATTTATAACTAACCCCGCCCCCATGAATAACTAACCCCGCCCTTATGCTAAACTAACCCCACCTTACATTTATAACTAACCCCGCCCCTCATGAATAACTAACCCCGCCCTCATGTTAAACGAACCCCACTTTACATTTATAACTAACCCCGCCCCATGAATAACTAACCCCGCCCTCATGCTAAACTAACCCCACCTTACATTTATAACTAACCCCGCCCCTCATGAATAACTAACCCCGCCCTCATGTTAAACTAACCCCACTTTACATTTACAACTAACCCCGCCCCTCATGAATAACTAACCCCGCCCTCATGTTAAACTAACCCCACTTTACATTTACAACTAACCCCGCCTCCATGAATAACTAACCCCGCCCTCATGTTAAACTAACCCCACCTTACATTTATAACTAACCCCGCCCCTCATGAATAACTAACCTCGCCCCTCATGAATAACTAACCCCGCCCTCATGTTAAACTAACCCCACCTTACGTTTATAACTAACCCCGCCCCCATGAATAACTAACCCCACCTTACATTTATAACTAACCCCGCCCCTCATGAATAACTAACCCCGCCCCTCATGTTGAGCTAACTCCGCCTCCAGGGATTTTGCCCTTAGAAAGTTTAAATGTTTTTATTTAAATATTTTTCAGACGGAGACTCGACGCAGAACGGCTGTGACCAGGTCAACGGCAGCTCCTCCAAGGTCAGCCACACGATCTGCTCCTGAACCGGTTTAAACTGGTCCTGAACTGGTTTAAACTGGTCCTGAACTGGTTTAAACTGGTCCTGAACCGGTTTAAACTGGTCCTGAACTGGTTTAAACTGGTCCTGAACCGGTTTAAACTGGTACTGAACCGGTTTAAACTGCTCCTGAACTGGTTTAAACTGGTCCTGAACCGGTTTAAACTGGTACTGAACCGGTTTAAACTGGTACTGAACCGGTTTAAACTGGTACTGAACCGGTTTAAACTGGTCCAACTGGTCCTGAACTGGTTTAAACTGGTCCTGAACCGGTTTAAACTGGTCCAACTGGTCCTGAACCGGTTTAAACTGGTCCTGAACCGGTTTAAACTGGTTTTGTTTGACGTTTTTAAATAATTATCTGTTTTTTACTGTTTTAGGACAAAAATGGGAACCAGCTTCAGGAAGCGGCTCTGACTCAGGTGGGGGTTAGAAACTTTTTCAGCTGTTTTATTTTGTAGGAGGTGTGTGGTTAAATGTTGTGTTTTATTTTGTAGGAGGTGCGTCGAAGCCTGGTCGCTCTCAGCTCTCAGCTTCACGCTCTGCAGGTAACTCACCTGCTTTCAGTATTTACTCTGACAGTGGTCCAGTTAGACCCTGAAGTCCGACAGTAGTCCAGTTAGACCCTGAAGTCCGACAGTAGTCCAGTTAGACCCAGAAAGGCCGACAGTAGTCCAGTTAGACCCTGACGTCCGACAGTAGTCCAGTTAGACCCTGAAGTCCGACAGTAGTCCAGTTA
Source organism: Bostrychus sinensis (assembly GCA_020698575.1). Taxonomy (NCBI): domain Eukaryota; kingdom Metazoa; phylum Chordata; class Actinopteri; order Gobiiformes; family Eleotridae; genus Bostrychus; species Bostrychus sinensis. The sequence continues at coordinate 522,983 of CM036247.1, forward strand.
GACCCTGAAGTCCGACAGTAGTCCAGTTAGACCCTGAAGGCCGACAGTAGTCCAGTTAGACCCTGAAGTCCGACAGTAGTCCATTTAGACCCAGAAAGGCCGACAGTAGTCCAGTTAGACCCTGAAGTCCGACAGTAGTCCAGTTAGACCCTGAGGTCTGACAGTAGTCCAGTTAGACCCTGACGTCCGACAGTAGTCCAGTTAGACCCTGAAGTCCGACAGTAGTCCAGTTAGACCCAGAAAGGCCGACAGTAGTCCAGTTAGACCCTGAAGTCCGACAGTAGTCCAGTTAGACCCTGACGTCCGACAGTAGTCCAGTTAGACCCTGAAGTCCGACAGTAGTCCAGTTAGACCCAGAAAGGCCGACAGTAGTCCAGTTAGACCCTGAAGTCCGACAGTAGTCCAGTTAGACCCTGAAGTCCGACAGTAGTCCAGTTAGACCCAGAAAGGCCGACAGTAGTCCAGTTAGACCCTGAAGTCCGACAGTAGTCCAGTTAGACCCTGAGGTCCGACAGTAGTCCAGTTAGACCCTGAGGTCTGACAGTAGTCCAGTTAGACCCTGAAGTCCGACAGTAGTCCAGTTAGACCCTGAAGTCCGACAGTAGTCCAGTTAGACCCTGAGGTCTGACAGTAGTCCAGTTAGACCCTGAAGTCCGACAGTAGTCCAGTTAGACCCTAAAGTCCGACAGTAGTCCAGTTAGACCCAGAAAGGCCGACAGTAGTCCAGTTAGACCCTAAAGTCCGACAGTAGTCCAGTTAGAGGCCTAATGCAGATGAAAGTCTAACCTCTGCTCATGCCCCGCCCCCAGGCTGCTGTGATTCGCCAGGACTCCCTCTTGGAGCTGTCCGTCAGGTTAGGCCCCACCCCCTTGAACGCGGGGGCGGGGCAGGACGGGGAGGCGGGGCTTCTGCGGCGCCAGGTGTTGCTGCTCCAGGACGAAGTGAGGCGGCTCCACGCCCTCGTCCCATTGGCCGACCTGCGGCTCCACGCTCGCGCCCCATTGGCCGACCAAGAGGAGGACGCCGTGGACGGGACCAATGAGAACGTATCGCAGAGATCAGACAGCCCCCGAGGTATTTCAGACCCTGACCTCTGACCCCTGACCTGGACCCACAGCTCTGACCCTGTTCTGTCTCTCACTGATGATGTAATGTGTTTCTGTTTAACTCAGATCTGCAGGACATCCCCGAAGAGAGCGAGCCCAGTTAATGCCTCCCTGCACCCGGCCGCGCCCCGGGGGGAGGCCGCGCCTTGGGGGGAGGCCGCGCCCCGGGGGGAGGCCGCGCCCCGGGGGGAGGCCGCGCCCAGAGCTCACCTGTCGCCTTTGTGCTTGCGCAAGGATTAAATCCAAATATGGACTAATTTCCTCTCATTTCACTCTTGACATTTCCAAACCCTGGGCCCAGCTGCCACCGACTGAAATCTACTCCAGACCAAACTGCCGCTGGAGACGGTCGTCCTGTGAGACAATCGTCCCGCCTGATGGTCGTCCCGCCTGACGGTCGTCCCGCCTGACGGTCGTCCCGCCTGATGGCCGTCCCTCCTGGCGGTCGTCCCTCCTGGCGGTCGTCCCTCCTGACGGTCGTCCCGCCTGACGGTCGTCCCTCCTGACGGTCGTCCCACCTGACGGCTGTCCCGCCTGGCGGCCGTCCCGCCTGACGGTCGTCCCTCCTGACGGTCATCCCGCCTGACAGCCATCCCTCCTGACGGTCGTCCCACCTGACGGCTGTCCCGCCTGGCGGCCGTCCCGCCTGACGGTCGTCCCTCCTGACGGTCATCCCGCCTGACAGCCATCCCTCCTGACGGTCGTCCCGCCTGACGGTCGTCCCGCCTGACGGTCGTCCCGCCTGACGGCCGTCCCTCCTGGCGGTCGTCCCTCCTGACGGTCGTCCCGCCTGACGGTCGTCCCTCCTGACGGTCGTCCCACCTGACGGCTGTCCCGCCTGGCGGCCGTCCCGCCTGACGGTCGTCCCTCCTGACGGTCATCCCGCCTGACAGCCATCCCTCCTGACGGTCGTCCCACCTGACGGCTGTCCCGCCTGGCGGCCGTCCCGCCTGACGGTCGTCCCTCCTGACGGTCATCCCGCCTGACAGCCATCCCTCCTGACGGTCGTCCCGCCTGACGGTCGTCCCGCCTGACGGTCGTCCCGCCTGACGGCCGTCCCTCCTGGCGGCCGTCCCTCCTGGTGGCCGTCCCTCCTGACGGTCGTCCCTCCTGACGGTCGTCCCGCCTGACGGTCGTCCCGTGTGGCGAAGTCCTCGCAGGTCCTTGGGAAAGTCTTGGTCTTGGATGTGACTCTGGACTTGGGCCTGAGCCCTGAATGTCACTCGTGTCTTGTATTTTCTTGTATTTTCTTTCTAAATGCTGGTTATTTTTCTGAACACTCCTCAGTGATAAGGGGCCAAAGGGGCGGGGCTTCAGAGGACACTAAACACTGCAGGGCGTGAGGACAGAGGTCAGGGACAGTCCAGAGGATGGACCTGGTCCAGGACTTTCCCCTGGGACCTGAATATTTTTGCAGCACTAAAAAACAAAACACCAAAATGCTGTTTTTAAAAACCAAAAACGTTGTTTGGACCTGGTCTCAACCTGGACCCAGTCTGGACTTAAGTGGACTCCAGTCTTAAGGAGCAAGCCTCTGTGGGCCAGGGGCGGGGCTTAAGCTAGGGGGCGGGGCCTATCAGAATGTTAGATTTAGATGGACATTTTCTGCTGAGGTCACATGACCCAGTGTCACATGACCACAGTGGGTTAGGTTTAACCCTAACCTGTTGAGATGAAGTTTCCTGTTTATATTTCAGCTCATTTTCATTTGTGTTGATTCACTTAAACCAAAACTAAAAAAAATGAAGGCTCAGACTTGGACCAGGGTCCGACTCAGGACCAGGACCAGAGTCTGACAGAGGACTCAGAGAAATATCAGGATTATTGTAATTCCAGTGGAAATACTTCAACACAGTGTGTGCTTTAAAAGCTTTTACTGAATTTAAAATAGTTTACACATCTGTGTGCTGAGACTAAACCATGAGGTTATTCCTGTGGGGGACGCTGAAACTGATGCTGTATTTTAAAAAATTTAAATGATTTATTGAAGGTAAAATGAACATTTGCGTGAAAAGCTGTAAAAATACTTAAAGATGGTAATGTGACTGAAGTTGTTTAACTAAAACTGCTGTAAACCGGGGGCGTGCACGTGAGGGCTTGCACGAGAGTAGACTGGAACTTTATGTGTTCATTTCATGTGCTCATATTTGGCTGTATATGGTGCTGTTATTGTGATGCTGTTGTAGAGTAGAATCATGTGACATTTTATATAAAATTATTCAAATTAATGTTTTTTTAATTCAAAATAAAGTGTCCTTGAACCTCCTCATGACTCTCTCTGAACCTCCTCATGACTCTGAACCTCCTCATGACTCTCTCTGAACCTCCTCATGACTCTCTGAACCTCCTCATGACTCTCTGAACCTCCTCATGACTCTCTGAACCTCCTCATGACTCTCTGAACCTCCTCATGACTCTCTGAACCTCCTCATGACTCTCTAAACCTCCTCATGACTCTGAACCTCCTCATGACTCCGAACGTCCTCATGACTCTCTCTGAACCTCCTCATGACTCTCTGAACCTCCTCATGACTCTCTGAACCTCCTCATGACTCTCTGAACCTCCTCATGACTCTGAACCTCCTTATGACTCTCTAAACCTCCTCATGACTCTCTTTGAACCTCCTCATGACTCTGAACCTCCTCATGACTCTGAACCTCCTCATGACTCTGAACCTCCTCATGACTCTGAACCTCCTCATGACTCTCTAAACCTCCTCATGACTCTCTGAACCTCCTCATGACTCTGAACCTCTCATGACTCTATGAACCTCCTCATGATTCTGAACCTCCTCATGACTCTGAACCTCCTCATGACTCTCTTTGAACCTCCTCATGACTCTGAACCTCCTCATGACTCTCTTTGAACCTCCTCATGACTCTGAACCTCCTCATGACTCTCTAAACCTCCTCATGACTCTTTGAACCTCCTCATGACTCTGAACGTCCTCATGACTCTCTGAACCTCCTCATGACTCTCTAAACCTCCTCATGACTCTCTTTGAACCTCCTCATGACTCTGAACCTCTCATGACTCTCTCTGAACCTCTTCAGGACTCTATGAACCTCCTCATGACTCTAAACCTCTTTATGACTCTCTGTGAACCTCCTCCTCCAGTCCTGTCCTGTTACAGCGCCCCCTACAGTCCTGTCCTGTTACAGCGCCCTCTACAGTCCTGTCCTGTCACAGCGTCCCCTACAGTCCTGTCCTGTTACAGCGCCCTCTACAGTCCTGTCCTGTCACAGCGCCCCCTACAGTCCTGTCCTGTCACAGCGTCCCCTACAGTCCTGTCCTGTTACAGCGTCCCCTACAGTCCTGTCCTGTCACAGCGCCCCCTACAGTCCTGTCCTGTCACAGCGCCCCCTACAGTCCTGTCCTGTTACAGCGTCCCCTACAGTCCTGTCCTGTTACAGCGTCCCCTACAGTCCTGTCCTGTTACAGCGCCCTCTACAGTCCTGTCCTGTCACAGCGTCCCCTACAGTCCTGTCCTGTTACAGCGCCCTCTACAGTCCTGTCCTGTCACAGCGTCCCCTACAGTCCTGTCCTGTTACAGCGTCCCCTACAGTCCTGTCCTGTTACAGCGTCCCCTACAGTCCTGTCCTGTCACAGCGTCCCCTACAGTCCTGTCCTGTTACAGCGCCCCCTACAGTCCTGTCCTGTCACAGCGTCCCCTACAGTCCTGTCCTGTTACAGCGTCCCCTACAGTCCTGTCCTGTTACAGCGCCCTCTACAGTCCTGTCCTGTTACAGCGTCCCCTACAGTCCTGTCCTGTCACAGCGCCCTCTACAGTCCTGTCCTGTCACAGCGCCCCCTACAGTCCTGTCCTGTCACAGCGTCCCCTACAGTCCTGTCCTGTTACAGCGCCCTCTACAGTCCTGTCCTGTTACAGCGCCCCCTACAGTCCTGTCCTGTCACAGCGCCCTCTACAGTCCTGTCCTGTCACAGCGTCCCCTACAGTCCTGTCCTGTTACAGCGCCCCCTACAGTCCTGTCCTGTTACAGCGTCCCCTACAGTCCTGTCCTGTTACAGCGCCCTCTACAGTCCTGTCCTGTCACAGCGTCCCCTACAGTCCTGTCCTGTTACAGCGTCCCCTACAGTCCTGTCCTGTCACAGCGTCCCCTACAGTCCTGTCCTGTTACAGCGTCCCCTACAGTCCTGTCCTGTTACAGCGTCCCCTACAGTCCTGTCCTGTTACAGCGTCCCCTACAGTCCTGTCCTGTTACAGCGTCCCCTACAGTCCTGTCCTGTCACAGCGTCCCCTACAGTCCTGTCCTGTTACAGCGTCCCCTACAGTCCTGTCCTGTTACAGCGTCCCCTACAGTCCTGTCCTGTTACAGCGTCCCCTACAGTCCTGTCCTGTTACAGCGTCCCCTACAGTCCTGTCCTGTCACAGCGTCCCCTACAGTCCTGTCCTGTTACAGCGTCCCTTACAGTCCTGTCCTGTTACAGCGCCCTCTACAGTCCTGTCCTGTCACAGCGTCCCCTACAGTCCTGTCCTGTCACAGCGCCCCCTACAGTCCTGTCCTGTTACAGCGTCCCCTACAGTCCTGTCCTGTCACAGCGCCCCCTACAGTCCTGTCCTGTTACAGCGCCCTCTACAGTCCTGTCCTGTCACAGCGCCCCCTACAGTCCTGTCCTGTCACAGCGCCCCCTACAGTCCTGTCCTGTCACAGCGTCCCCTACAGTCCTGTCCTGTCACAGCGTCCCCTACAGTCCTGTCCTGTCACAGCGCCCCCTACAGTCCTGTCCTGTCACAGCGTCCCCTACAGTCCTGTCCTGTTACAGCGTCCCCTACAGTCCTGTCCTGTCACAGCGCCCCCTACAGTCCTGTCCTGTTACAGCGTCCCCTACAGTCCTGTCCTGTTACAGCGTCCCCTACAGTCCTGTCCTGTTACAGCGCCCTCTACAGTCCTGTCCTGTCACAGCGCCCTCTACAGTCCTGTCCTGTCACAGCGTCCCCTACAGTCCTGTCCTGTTACAGCGTCCCCTACAGTCCTGTCCTGTCACAGCGCCCCCTACAGTCCTGTCCTGTTACAGCGTCCCCTACAGTCCTGTCCTGTCACAGCGTCCCCTACAGTCCTGTCCTGTTACAGCGTCCCCTACAGTCCTGTCCTGTCACAGCGTCCCTTACAGTCCTGTCCTGTTACAGCGTCCCCTACAGTCCTGTCCTGTCACAGCGCCCCCTACAGTCCTGTCCTGTTACAGCGCCCCCTACAGTCCTGTCCTGTTACAGCGTCCCCTACAGTCCTGTCCTGTCACAGCGCCCCCTACAGTCCTGTCCTGTTACAGCGTCCCCTACAGTCCTGTCCTGTTACAGCGTCCCCTACAGTCCTGTCCTGTTACAGCGCCCTCTACAGTCCTGTCCTGTCACAGCGCCCCCTACAGTCCTGTCCTGTCACAGCGTCCCCTACAGTCCTGTCCTGTTACAGCGTCCCCTACAGTCCTGTCCTGTTACAGCGTCCCCTACAGTCCTGTCCTGTCACAGCGCCCCCTACAGTCCTGTCCTGTTACAGCGTCCCCTACAGTCCTGTCCTGTTACAGCGTCCCCTACAGTCCTGTCCTGTTACAGCGCCCTCTACAGTCCTGTCCTGTCACAGCGCCCCCTACAGTCCTGTCCTGTCACAGCGTCCCCTACAGTCCTGTCCTGTTACAGCGTCCCCTACAGTCCTGTCCTGTCACAGCGCCCCTTACACGCGCACCTGTGAGAGGATAAACGCGCGGGTGTGAGCGCGTGCGTGAGAGAGCGGAGGCAGTGCGTGCATGTGCCCGCTGTGCGTGCGTCGCGGGGGCGGCAGTGCGCGTTCACGGCTCCGTTTCTCTGCGGAAGCTCCATCTCCGTCTCCTCCAGACCCGGACCCAGACCAGGACCAGGACCCAGACCAGGACCCAGACCAGGACCTGGACCCAGACCAGGACCCAGACCAGGACCCGGACTGAGCCCGGACCACAGCCCGGACCACAGCCGGTCTGAGTGATGCGGAGCACGGACCCGGACCTGGACCTGGACCCGGACTCGGGGCGGTCTTCACGGTGAGTGGGGCGCGGGACTCGCGGGTCCGTCTGGGTTTGAAGCGCGTGTGGAGGTATGTGCGTGAGTCCGCGTGCGCGAATGTGAGTAAATATAGAAACCACTGCGTCAGACGCGATGACGTCACAGCCGCATTCCTGCACATCCGGACCAGGACTAAACCAGGTCTGAACCTGGACTAAACCAGGTCTGAACCAGGACTAAACCAGGTCTGAACCTGGACTAAACCAGGTCTGAACCAGGACTAAACCAGGTCTGAACCAGGACTAAACCAGGTCTAAACCAGGACTAAACCAGGTCTGATCTAGGTCTGAACCAGGTCTGAACCAGGACCAAACCAGGACTAAACCAGGACTAAACCAGGTCTGAACCAGGTCTGATCTAGGTCTGAACCAGGACTAAACCAGGTCTGATCTAGGTCTGAACCAGGACTAAACCAGGTCTAAACCAGGACTAAACCAGGTCTGAACCTGGACTAAACCAGGACTAAACCAGGTCTAAACCAGGACTAAACCAGGTCTGAACCTGGACTAAACCAGGACTAAACCAGGTCTAAACCAGGACTAAACCAGGACTAAACCAGGTCTGATCTAGGTCTGAACCAGGTCTGAACCAGGACTAAACCAGGACTAAACCAGGTCTGAACCAGGTCTAAACCAGGTCTGAACCAGGTCTGATCTAGGTCTGAACCAGGACTAAACCAGGTCTGATCTAGGTCTGAACCAGGACTAAACCAGGTCTGAACCAGGACTAAACCAGGTCTGAACCTGGACTAAACCAGGACTAAACCAGGTCTAAACCAGGACTAAACCAGGTCTGAACCTGGACTAAACCAGGACTAAACCAGGTCTAAACCAGGACTAAACCAGGACTAAACCAGGTCTGATCTAGGTCTGAACCAGGTCTGAACCAGGACTAAACCAGGACTAAACCAGGACTAAACCAGGTCTGAACCAGGTCTAAACCAGGTCTGAACCTGGACTAAACCAGGACTAAACCAGGTCTAAACCAGGACTAAACCAGGACTAAACCAGGTCTGATCTAGGTCTGAACCAGGTCTGAACCAGGACTAAACCAGGACTAAACCAGGACTAAACCAGGTCTGAACCTGGACTAAACCAGGTCTAAACCAGGACTAAACCAGGACTAAACCAGGTCTGATCTAGGTCTGAACCAGGACTGTGGCACATAACCTGTTTCTAGGGAGGTGTTTATTATAGTCAGTATAAGTTCATTAATTAGGGGAAGAGTTTCTTTAAAAAGTTTGGTAGGAATTGGGTCTAAAAGACAAGTTGAGGTTTTGGAGACATAATGACTGACGTTATCTCAGTTTGGTCTACAGCGATGAAGCAGTCTAACGTTACAGATGGTTTTATAGTGGCCTCCATTTTTACAGCTTTGGCTCTGAGCTGATCGTAGGAGAATTTTATTTAATTTGTCTCTGATTCATGTGATTTTGTTGTTAAATGTAAGAAAGTGTTGCCAGCTGAGAGTAACAGGGCTATAGGGTTCTACTGAGCTGTGACTGGTGTCAGCCTGGCTACAGCGCTCAACACAAACCTAGGCTTGTTCCTGTTTTCTTCTATTAAAGTTGAATAGTATCTGGTTTTGGCCTCACGCAGAGATTTTTTATAATTTAAAAGACTATATTTCCAGGCATTCAGAGACTGCTCTGAGCTGCAGTGACAGAGCCATAGCCTTTCTAATTTACAGGTTGCTTGTTTAAGGGAACGTGTTTCAGCATTAAACCATGGTGCTACTCGATTCGGCCTAACAACCTTTTGTTTTAATGGAGCTACATTGTCTGGAGCTGTCTTTAAAGACTGCATGGTGCTGTCAACAAACTGATCACTTTTACTGGGACTCGAGCTATGGGAGCTGTTCTCAACAAACTCACTCAACATTGTACTAAATATTTTGCAACAAAAAGTTAAAAAAAGCAGTCATCTGGATTGGATTTTTAAAGTTGAAGATGTCTCCTCTGATCCTCCTCTGATTCTCAATTCTGAAATGAACTGGTGAGAGCTGGTTTATATTCTTCTAGGAAGGAGGAGTTAAACCTGAAACTAAATTCTATTGGTCAGTGTGACCATGAAGAGCCTGAGTGGTTTAGGGTCGTTGGGAGTCCTTGGCTAAGATCTGGACCTCATTGTCCTCAGAGAAGTGGCCTGTGTCCTTCAGGTGGAGGTGTCCTGCAGATTCTGGTCCACTGGAGTTGGCCCCGCGGTGTCGGTATAACCCCGCGGTGTCGGTATAACCCCGTGGTGTTGGTATAACCCCGCTGTGTTGGTATAACCCTGTGGTGTTGGTATAACCCCGCGGTGTTGGTATAACCCCGTGGTGTTGGTATAACCCTGTGGTGTTGGTATAACCCTGTGGTGTTGGTATAACCCTGCGGTGTTGGTATAACCCCGCGGTGTTGGTATAACCCTGTGGTGTTGGTATAACCCCGCGGTGTTGGTATAACCCTGTGGTGTTGGTATAACCCCGCGGTGTTGGTATAACCCTGTGGTGTTGGTATAACCCCGCGGTGTTGGTATAATCCTGAGGTGTTGGTATAACCCTGTGGTGTTGGTATAACCCTGTGGTGTCGGTATAACCCCGCGGTGTTGGTATAACCCTGTGGTGTTGGTATAACCCCGCGGTGTTGGTATAATCCTGAGGTGTTGGTATAACCCTGTGGTGTTGGTATAACCCTGTGGTGTTGGTATAACCCCGCGGTGTTGGTATAATCCTGTGGTGTTGGTATAACCCTGTGGTGTCGGTATAACCCCGCGGTGTTGGTATAACCCTGTGGTGTTGGTATAACCCCGCGGTGTTGGTATAATCCTGAGGTGTTGGTATAACCCTGTGGTGTTGGTATAACCCTGTGGTGTCGGTATAACCCCGCGGTGTTGGTATAATCCTGAGGTGTTGGTATAACCCTGTGGTGTTGGTATAACCCTGTGGTGTTGGTGTTGGTATAACCCTGTGGTGTTGGTATAACCCTGTGGTGTTGGTGTTGGTATAACCCTGCGGTGTTGGTATAACCCTGTGGTGTTGGTATAACCCTGTGGTGTTGGTATAACCCCGCGGTGTTGGTATAACCCTGTGGTGTTGGTATAACCCCGCGGTGTTGGTATAATCCTGAGGTGTTGGTATAACCCTGTGGTGTTGGTATAACCCTGTGGTGTCGGTATAACCCCGTGGTGTTGGTATAACCCTGTGGTGTTGGTATAACCCTGTGGTGTTGGTGTTGGTATAACCCTGCGGTGTTGGTATAACCCTGTGGTGTCGGTATAACCCCGCGGTGTTGGTATAACCCTGTGGTGTTGGTATAACCCTGTGGTGTTGGTGTTGGTATAACCCTGCGGTGTTGGTATAACCCTGTGGTGTTGGTATAACCCTGTGGTGTTGGTATAACCCTGTGGTGTTGGTATAACCCTGTGGTGTTGGTGTTGGTATAACCCTGTGGTGTTGGTATAACCCTGTGGTGTTGGTATAACCCTGTGGTGTTGGTATAACCCCGCGATGTTGGTATAACCCCGTGGTGTTGGTATAACCCTGTGGTGTCGGTATAACCCCGTGGTGTTGGTATAACCCCGTGGTGTTGGTATAACCCTGCGGTGTTGGTATAACCCTGTGGTGTTGGTGTTGGTATAACCCTGTGGTGTTGGTATAACCCTGAGGTGTTGGTATAACCCTGTGGTGTTGGTATAACCCTGTGGTGTTGGTATAACCCCGCGGTGTTGGTATAACCCTGTGGTGTTGGTATAACCCCGCGGTGTTGGTATAACCCTGTGGTGTTGGTATAACCCTGTGGTGTTGGTATAACCCTGCGGTGTTGGTATAATCCTGAGGTGTTGGTATAACCCTGCGGTGTTGGTATAACCCCGCGGTGTTGGTATAACCCCGCGGTGTTGGTATAACCCCGTGGTGTTGGTATAACCCTGAGGTGTTGGTATAACCCTGTGGTGTTGGTATAACCCCGCGGTGTTGGTATAACCCTGTGGTGTTGGTATAACCCTGTGGTGTTGGTATAACCCCGTGGTGTTGGTATAACCCTGAGGTGTTGGTATAACCCTGTGGTGTTGGTATAACCCCGCGGTGTTGGTATAACCCTGTGGTGTTGGTATAACCCTGCGGTGTTGGTATAACCCTGCGGTGTTGGTATAACCCTGTGGTGTTGGTATAACCCCGTGGTGTTGGTATAACCCCGTGGTGTTGGTATAACCCTGCGGTGTTGGTATAACCCTGCGGTGTTGGTATAACCCTGTGGTGTTGGTATAACCCCGCGGTGTTGGTATAACCCCGCGGTGTTGGTATAACCCCGCGGTGTCGGTATAACCCCGCGGTGTCGGTATAACCCCGTGGTGTTGGTATAACCCTGTGGTGTCGGTATAACCCCGCGGTGTTGGTATAACCCTGTGGTGTTGGTATAACCCTGTGGTGTCGGTATAAACCCGCGGTGTTGGTATAACCCTGCGGTGTTGGTATAACCCTGTGGTGTTGGTATAACCCTGTGGTGTTGGTGTTGGTATAACCCTGCGGTGTTGGTATAACCCTGTGGTGTTGGTATAACCCTGTGGTGTTGGTGTTGGTATAACCCTGCGGTGTTGGTATAACCCTGCGGTGATGGTATAACCCCGCGGTGTTGGTATAACCCCGTGGTGTTGGTATAACCCCGTGGTGTTGGTATAACCCTGTGGTGTTGGTATAACCCCGTGGTGTTGGTATAACCCCGTGGTGTTGGTATAACCCTGCGGTGTTGGTATAACCCTGAGGTGTTGGTATAACCCCGCTGTGTTGGTATAACCCTGAGGTGTTGGTATAACCCCGCGGAGTTGGTATAACCCCGTGGTGTTGGTATAACCCTGCGGTGTTGGTATAACCCTGTGGTGTTGGTATAACCCTGTGGTGTTGGTATAACCCTGCGATGTTGGTATAACCCTGTGGTGTTGGTATAACCCTGCGGTGTTGGTATAACCCTGTGGTGTTGGTATAACCCTGCGGTGTTGGTATAACCCTGTGGTGTTGGTATAACCCTGCGGTGTTGGTATAACCCTGCGGTGTTGGTATAACCGCTGGTGCAGAGGTTGTTTTGTTTCTCACTGCAGTGGATGGAGAACACAACATTGCTCTGTTTGTAACTGGGACGTTTGTCCTTGGGGTGAACCAGTTTTTGTCTGAGAGTATTAACAGGTTTGAAATAAACCGGGATGTTGTGCTGGCTAAAAATCCTTTTAAGTTTCTCAGACAGGCCAGAGATGTAAGGAATGACTACATTGCTCCTTTTTGCCTCTTGCTCCTGTTCTTTCCTGTCCTGTTTTCTTGTCCTTTGGGATTGAGAGAAGGCCCAGTTGGGATCTCCACAGGTTCTGAGGCTTGGGGACATGTAGCTCTTCTTCCCTCAGAGCTTGTGGGAACCTCCTGGGCTCTGTGCTGCAGTGTCCTGATCACAGTGAGTTTGTGCTGTAGCAGGATAGCATCCACAGATCTGAACCAGTGACTGGGGGTCAAACCTGGAAATGAGTCCAGAGCTCTCCTCTCAGCCTCCTCCATGTACAGATGAGCCACAGTGGGGGAGACTGGGGGCCCATAGCACAGCCGTGTTTTTGCTGTAGAAGTTTCCTCTGAACTGGAAATATGTGGTGTTGAGACACAGCTGCAGTAGTTGTCAGATGTGGTCCGGTGTCAGGTTTGTCCTCTCCTGCAGTTCTCCATCTTGAAGCAGTCTCATCCTCACAGCCGTTACTGCCTCTGTGGTGGGGCTGCAGGTGAACAGCGATGTCACATCATAAGACACAATAGTCTCATCAGAATCCAGCTGGAGATGTTTGACTTTGTTGGCAAAGTCTTGTGAATTCCTAACATGATGCTCTGTGTTGCCAACATAGATACATAGAACATAGGTGAGAGTAGGAACATAGGCGAGAGGAGGAACATAGGTGAGAGTAGGAACATAGGCGAGAGGAGGAACATAGGTGAGAGTAGGAACGTAGGTGAGAGTAGGAACCTTTTCCGGTGGAGAACCGTGGCCTCGGACTTGGAATAGCTTGGACCACACCCCTCCAGGTGTCGCTGCCCACCTGGGCATTTCAGTCCCGCAGTAGAACGACAGAGCCCCGCTCTCAGTGCCACTGAGCTGACAGCGACCGCGACCTGAAGCCGCAGCGCCGCGAGCCTCTCACCGGGAAAACACCAACTCACGGAGCTGAGCTGGGATCTGAGCCCACACCGGCCCTGACTCTCACCGTGGGACGCTCCAGAGGAGAAGAGAGTCCAGTTCCTCTCCAGGAGCTGGGCCCCAGAGCGCGGGCCGCGTGGTCGGTAACGCTCGACCTCCCGCACCAGCTCATACCCCTCCGCCACGGTAAGGAGGCAGTGGGCCAGAATTAAAATCAATCAAACTCAGGAAAAGGAGAACGATAGAGTGAGAGCCGACTCTCACTCCAGCTGAGGACAAAGGACTCCATGTTTCCAGGATTCCATGTTAGGAATTCACAAGACTTTGCCAACAAAGTCAAACATCTCCAGCTGGATTCTGATGAGACTATTGTATCTTATGATGTGACATCGCTGTTCACCTGCAGCCCCACCACAGAGGCAGTAACGGCTGTGAGGATGAGACTGCTTCAAGATGGAGAACTGCAGGAGAGGACAAACCTGACACTGGACCACATCTGCCAACTACTGGAGGTGTGTCTCAACACCACATATTTCCAGTTCAGAGGAAACTTCCACAGCAAAAACACGGCTGTGCTATGGGCCCCCAGTCTCCCCCACTGTGGCTAATCTGTACATGGAGGAGGCTGAGAGGAGAGCTCTGGACTCATTTCCAGGTTCGACCCCTAGTCACTGGTTCAGATCTGTGGATGACACCTGGGTGAAGATCAAAATCCAGGAAGTGGAAGCTTTCACAGGGCAGATTAATGCTGTGGACCAGAACATCAAGTTCACTGTGAGGATGCCACGGAGAACAGCCGAGCCTTCTTAGACTGTGCAGTTATCATTGGAGAAGACAGGCGGCTCCATGTGGAAGTGTACAGCCCACTCACACAGACCAGGACCAAACCTCCTGCTACAGCACAAACTCACTGTGATCAGGACACTGCAGCACAGAGCCCAGGAGGTTCCCACAAGCTCTGAGGAAAGAAGAGCAACATGTCCCCAAGCCTCAGAACCTGTGGATATCCCAACTGGGCCTTCTCCAAATCCCAAAGGACAAGAAAACAGGACAGGAAAGAACAGGAGCAAGAGCCAAAAAGGAGCAATGTAGTCATTCCTTACATCTCTGGCCTGTCTGAGAAACTTAAAAGGATTTTTAGCCAGCACAACATCCCGGTTTATTTCAAACCTGTTAATACTCTCAGACAAAAACTGGTTCACCCCAAGGACAAACGTCTCAGTTACAAACAGAGCAATGTTGTGTTCGCCATCCACTGCAGTGAGAAACCAAACAACCTCTGCACCAGCGGTTATACCAACACCGCAGGGTTATACCAACACCACAGGGTTATACCAACACCGCAGGGTTATACCAACACCGCAGGGTTATACCAACACCGCAGGGTTATACCAACACCGCAGGGTTATACCAACACCGCAGGGTTATACCAACACCGCAGGGTTATACCAACACCGCAGGGTTATACCAACACCACAGGGTTATACCAACACCACAGGGTTATACCAACACCACAGGGTTATACCAACACCACAGGGTTATACCAACACCTCAGGGTTATACCAACACAGCGGGGTTATACCAACACCACAGGGTTATACCAACACCACAGGGTTATACCAACACCACAGGGTTATACCAACACCTCAGGGTTATACCGACACCACAGGGCCAACTCCAGTGGACCAGAATCTGCAGTACACCTCCACCTGAAGGACACAGACCACTCCTTTGAGGACAGTGAGGTCCAGATCTTAGCCAGAGAGAAAGGACGGTTTGAGCGAGGAGTGAAAGAAGCAATCTTTGTCAAAAAGAGAAACCTTCTTTAAACAGAAATGGTCTCAGATCCAACCTTCCTTCTGTCTACAACAGTCTCCTGAAACCCAAACAAAACAAACCAGTTTCACTCAGGTCATTTACATCTGAAGGAGCTGAGGCTGGGGAGGGTTAACCACTCTGCCACTCACTCCAGCTGAGGACAAAGGACTCCTAACGACCCTAAACCACTCAGGCTCTTCATGGTCACATTGACCAATAGAATTTAGTTTCAGGTCTAAACTCCTCCTTCCTAGAAGAATATAAACCAGCTCTCACCAGTTCATTTCAGATCTGAGAAAGCCTCTTGGATCAGAGGTGAAACGTCTTCAACTTGAAAAATCCAATCCAGATGACTGCTTTTGAACTTTTGTTGTGATGCATTTACCCTGGACGAGTGAGAGTCTTCACAGACAAAACAATAAATAATAACAATAAATCGTAAGGACTGGAATTTTCCAACGACTATTGAAAAACTGATCCTTTAGTCGGTCACAGCTGTTTAACACTCTTCATATCATTCCTCCTCAGGTCATGTGACTCTCTCTGAGCCCAGAGCATCATGGGAGACGCGGTGCAGACGGAAGGCCACGCCCTCCTGAAGGCGGTGTCTCAGGGGAAGCTGCGATTGGCCCGTCTGCTGCTGGAGGGCGGGGCTTACATTAACGAGGGGAACGAGCGCGGCGAGACGGCTCTGAGCGCGGCGTGCACGGCGCAGTACCAGGACGCGCAGGTAAGGGGGCGCATGGTGCGGTACCTGCTGGAGCAGGGCGCCGACCCCAACATGGCCGACACGGCGGGACGCACAGCCCTCATGCACGCCGTGCACCGGCGCGCCGGCGCGCACGTGGTGTCCCTGTTATTGAAGCACGGAGCCGACCCCGGCCTCAAGGACTACGGCGGAGAGTCCGCCCTCACTCGGGCCCTCGTGCACTCGCTTCAGGAGGACCACCTCAGGCCGGACCAGAACCAGCCCGGACTTGACCAGAACCACGCTCCAGACCCCGTGCAACCGGACCATCACGCGGCCCCGGGCCAAGACCGGGGCCCGGAGCCCTCACCTCAGACCTCAGAGAGGAGCTCTCAGGACAGAGACCGCTCCCACAGGACCACACTGCAGCTCCTCCTCCAGGCCTGCGAGAGCCGGGGCCAGGAGGTCCTCATCCTCACCTGCTGCTCCGAGGGGGGCCGCAGGATCATCAGGCAGTACCACCACACACCCCCGGTCCGGCACCAGACCAACCACACCCCCCAGGACCGGCACCAGACCAACCACACCCCCCAGGACCGGCAGCAGACCAACCACACCCCCCAGGACCGGCACCAGACCAACCACACCCCCCAGGACCGGCAGCAGACCAACCACACCCCCCAGGACCGGCACCAGACCAACCACACCCCCCAGGACCGGCAGCAGACCAACCACACCCCCCAGGACCGGCAGCAGACCAACCACACCCCCCAGGACCGGCACCAGACCAACCACACCCCCCAGGACCGGCAGCAGACCAACCACACCCCCCAGGACCGGCAGCAGACCCACAGACCTCAGATCAGGCTCAGTGTGAACGGCCTGCCTCCTCCTGAGCAGCCCACAGCTCCAGCCTCTCCAGAGAGATGCACCCCCGCCCTGGGCCCCGCCCCAGGCCCCGCCCCCGATGCCCTGACGGCAGCCTCGCCCTCAGATGTGCACGTGGCTAATGCTAACGCTGGCGCTAACGGGGAGGGTGTGTTCAGCTTCAGTGTGGCCCCCAGACCCAGAGCCCCCCGAGTCCGGGGCCTGAAGAGACTCAACTCGGAGCCCTGGGGCCTGACCGCTCCCAGGTCCGCCCTTCCCCCTCCCCAGACGCCTGCACAGGTGAGTCTCCCCTCTCCCTAGACCCTTCGGTAGATGCTTGTAGCTCCAGCCTGGCCTCAGTGGCAGAGTGGGTAACAGTGGGTTAGCAGCGGTTGAGGCAGGGCTCCTGACTAACATTTTGCACTGGTTGCAGAGGTGCAGAGGTGTACCAGCACCAAAGTTAGGTGCACCTTTTCGACCGCATTGCATTTAACACCACAGTTTTATAGATTCACTTTGCTTTTTTTTAAACCGCTGTCGATAATGGCAGTATTGACTTGTAAATGATTAACGATCGGTCAACATAAAGGTCTTTATTAGAGGCACAATTCTACAAGAAAAGGAAGGTGAAGGTGTGCTTATTGGGAGACAGCAGAGAGCATAGTTTATCCATTTGAATAAGATTCAAATTGTGGTTTAGGGCTATTAAGCATCTTATGAACATGTTCTTTAGGAGTTGGGTATTATTTTAAGAGATCCTCCCCCAGGAAACTTTTCTTAGAACAGAGGTAATTTTATGTATTTTGGTAGATTTGAGCAGTTTTATCTGTAATATTTTAAGTTTTTAGTGTAAAATATTTTTAATATAATAAGAAATAAAAACTAAGCTATCTATGCTAACTAAGCTAACTAGCTATCTTGAGGGTCTGGAGAAGGCTTTGAAACCTGACTAACTCTGTTCTGTGATTGGCTGCAGGACGAGGAGGAGGCGGAGCTGCCAAAGGCGACCTCATTGGCCGATTGTCCTCAGAGAAGACACAGCATTGAGACGCACGACTCCAGCCTCGGCGACCAGCTCTCGGACAAGCTAATGGACCAGCTAACGCTAACGGTCGAGCTAACGCAGGAGCTAACGGCCAGAGACGAGCTAACGCAGGAGCTAACGGCCAGAGACGAGCTAATGCAGGAGCTAACGGCCAGAGACGAGCTAACGCAGGAGCTAACGCTGACAGGAGAGACGCTGCAGGAGAACTCTGCCTGTCCTGAGAGTAAGAACACTCATTTACACATTTAACTAAAAAGGGTACGGGTCTCTAGGGCCTAATGTTTAAAATACTGTAGATCTGAAGAGATCCAGTGGGTTTTAAATGGTCTTCGTTGGACCTGAGTGTGTTTAGCGCAGCATTGTGAACAGGTCGAGTTACTGTACTTCCTGTTTCCTCAGAGCCAGCTGTTTGCGAAGAGGACGCTGCGCAGATGTTCCGCCGCCGCTTCAACATCCCCTCCCCGTTGCCGCTGGCGACACTCGGTTCGTCCGAGAATCTGTCAAACTCGTCGTCGCCGTTGGCAGTGCGCCGGGGCCGTCAGGGGGCGGGGCTTCTGGAGCGCCGCGGCTCCGGGACGCTGCTGTTGGACCATCTCTCTCAGCCCCGCCCCGGCTTCCTGCCTCCGCTCTTCAACCCCCAGCGGCCAATCCCAGACATCCGCGCCGTTAACCCCGCCCCCTGCACAGCTAATACTGCCCCCTGCGCCACTAACCCCACCCCCTGCACAGCTAACCCCGCCTCCAAACGCGAGCTGCGGAAGAAGAAGCTGCTGAGACGACACTCGATGCAACCGGAACAAATGAAACTGCTGTCGGTGTTTCAGCAGGTCCTGAGCGAGAATGAGGAGAAGTAAGGCATCATGGGAGAACGAGGAGTGAGGCATCGTGGGAAACGCAGTCCTCACTGCTCCCCCTGCTGCTGACATTTGTATTTATTTATTTGTCGTTGTGGACTCGGTGCTCCCCCGTGGCTCAGAGGAGGAACCGCGCTGAACTAAAACCAGACTGGGGCCATGTACAATCTTACGGAGGCCCAGATCTTGCCCCGGGACCGGACTTTGTTGTTAGGAGACCAATGTTTACACTGCAGTATTTGCACCATGTCATGTGACCGTGTCATGTGACTCTGTGTTCATTATTATTACTGTTATTATTCCTGTTCTACTGCATTCTACAGCGGCTCTGAGGAGGGAGGGACAATGTACAGTCACTTAGAGACTGAAAACTAAACCAGATCCAAAACAGGACTGACCAATCAGAGAGGAGACAGGACCGACTGACCAATCAGAGCGGAGAGACAGGACCGACAGACCAATCAGAGCGGAGAGACAGAACCGACAGACCAATCAGAGCGGAGAGACAGGACCGACCAATCAGAGCGGAGACAGGACTGACTGACCAATCAGAGTGGAGAGACAGGACCGACCAATCAGAGAGGAGAGACAGGACCGACAGACCAATCAGAGTGGAGAGACAGGACCGACCAATCAGAGAGGAGAGACAGGACCGACAGACCAATCAGAGAGGAGAGACAGGACCGACAGACCAATCAGAGTGGAGAGACAGGACCGACCAATCAGAGAGGAGACAGGACCGACAGACCAATCAGAGCGGAGAGACAGAACCGACAGACCAATCAGAGTGGAGAGACAGGACCGACCAATCAGAGAGGAGAGACAGGACCGACAGACCAATCAGAGTGGAGAGACAGGACCGACAGACCAATCAGAGAGGAGAGACAGGACCGACCAATCAGAGAGGAGAGACAGGACCAACCGACCAATCAGAGAGGAGAGACAGGACCGACCAATCAGAGAGGAGAGACAGGACCAACCGACCAATCAGAGTGGAGAGACAGGACCGACAGACCAATCAGAGAGGAGAGACAGGACCGACCAATCAGAGTGGAGAGACAGGACCGACCAATCAGAGAGGAGAGACAGGACCGACCAATCAGAGAGGAGAGACAGGACCGACAGACCAATCAGAGAGGAGAGACAGGACCGACCAATCAGAGAGGAGAGACAGGACCAACCGACCAATCAGAGGAGAGACAGGACCAACCGACCAATCAGAGCGGAGAGACAGGACCGACAGACCAATCAGAGAGGAGAGACAGGACCGACCAATCAGAGAGGAGAGACAGGACCAACCGATCAATCAGAGCGGAGAGACAGGACCAACAGACCAATCAGAGAGGAGAGACAGGACCGACCAATCAGAGTGGAGAGACAGGACCAACCGACCAATCAGAGCGGAGAGACAGGACTGACAGACCAATCAGAGAGGAGAGACAGGACCGACCAATCAGAGAGGAGAGACAGGACCGACCAATCAGAGAGGAGAGACAGGACCAACCGACCAATCAGAGAGGAGAGACAGGACCAACCGACCAATCAGAGAGGAGAGACAGGACCAACCGACCAATCAGAGTGGAGAGACAGGACCGACCAATCAGAGAGGAGAGACAGGACCAACCGACCAATCAGAGTGGAGAGACAGGACCGACCAATCAGAGTGGAGAGACAGGACCGACCAATCAGAGTGGAGAGACAGGACCGACCAATCAGCGAGGAGAGACAGGACCGACCAATCAGAGAGGAGAGACAGGACCGACCAATCAGAGAGGAGAGACAGGACCGACCAATCAGAGTGGAGAGACAGGACCGACAGACCAATCAGAGAGGAGAGACAGGACCGACAGACCAATCAGAGAGGAGAGACAGGACCGACCAATCAGAGAGGAGAGACAGGACCGACCGACCAATCAGAGACTTGGTTTGGATCTGGTTTAAAGTAGGTACCTTCCTTGATCCATTCCTTGTTAAAATAAATGAAGATGTTTAGTCTAAAACCAAAAAGTGGTCTGGAGCTCCCCCTGGTGGTCTGTTCTGGTGGTGGTGAATACTTGAAGTGTTTGTGCAGAGTATTTTTGTATTCTGGTGAATGTGGTGAATGTAAAAGATCTGTGTGATTTTTGTTTTGAACATTTCTCTGAGGTGAATAAAACAGGTCTGAGGTGAATAAAACAGGTCTGAGGTGAATAAAACACATCTGAGGTAAATAAAACAGGTCTGAGGTGAATAAAACAGGTCTGAGGTGAATAAAACAGGTCTGAGGTGAATAAAACAGGTCTGAGGTGAATAAAACAGGTCTGAGGTGAATAAAACACGTCTGAGGTGAATAAAACAGGTCTGAGGTGAATAAAACAGGTCTGAGGTGAATAAAACACGTCTGAGGTGAATAAAACAGGTCTGAGGTGAATAAAACACATCTGAGGTGAATAAAACAGGTCTGAGGTGAATAAAACAGGTCTGAGGTGAATAAAACACATCTGAGGTGAATAAAACAGGTCTGAGGTGAATAAAACAGGTCTGAGGTGAATAAAACACGTCTGAGGTGAATAAAACAGGTCTGAGGTTAATAAAACAGGTCTGAGGTGAATAAAACAGGTCTGAGGTGAATAAAACACGTCTGAGCAACAAAAAGTTAAAAAAAGCAGTCATCTGGATTGGATTTTTCAAGTTGAAGACGTTTCACCTCTGATCCAAGAGGCTTTCTCAGATCTGAAATGAACTGGTGAGAGCTGGTTTATATTCTTCTAGGAAGGAGGAGTTTAGACCTGAAACTAAATTCTATTGGTCAATGTGACCATGAAGAGCCTGAGTGGTTTAGGGTCGTTAGGAGTCCTTTGTCCTCAGCTGGAGTGAGTGGCAGAGTGGTTAACCCTCCCCAGCCTCAGCTCCTTCAGATGTAAATGACCTGAGTGAAACTGGTTTGTTTTGTTTGGGTTTCAGGAGACTGTTGTAGACAGAAGGAAGGTTGGATCTGAGACCATTTCTGTTTAAAGAAGGTTTCTCTTTTTGACAAAGATTGCTTCTTTCACTCCTCGCTCAAACCGTCCTTTCTCTCTGGCTAAGATCTGGACCTCACTGTCCTCAAAGGAGTGGTTTGTGGCCTTCAGGTGGAGGTGTTCTGCAGATTCTGGTCCACTGGAGTTGGCCCTGCGGTGTTGGTATAACCCTGCGGTGTTGGTATAACCCTGCGGTGTTGGTATAACCCTGCGGTGTTGGTATAACCCCGCGGTGTTGGTATAACCCCGCGGTGTTGGTATAACCCCGCGGTGTTGGTATAACCCCGCGGTGTTGGTATAACCCCGCGGTGTTGGTATAACCCTGCGGTGTTGGTATAACCCCGCGGTGTTGGTATAACCCCGCGGTGTTGGTAAAACCCCGCGGTGTTGGTATAACCGCTGGTGCAGAGGTTGTTAAAATCCTTTTAAGTTTCTCAGATAGGCCGGAGATGTAAGGAATGACTACATTGCTCCTTTTTGGCTCTTGCTCCTGTTCTTTCCTGTCCTGTTTTCTTGTCATTCGGGATTTGAAGAAGGCCCAGTTGGGATCTCCACAGGTTCTGAGGCTTGGGGACATGTTGCTCTTCTTCCCTCAGAGCTTGTGGACTTGGGCTCTGTGCTGCAGTGTCCTGATCACACCACTCAGGCTCTTCATGGTCACATTGACCAATAGAATTTAGTTACTTAGTTAATAGAATTTAGAACTTTTTGTTGTGATGTAATTACCCTGGACGAGTGAGAGTCTTCATAGACAAACACGTCTGAGGTGAATAAAACACGTCTAAGGTGAATAAAACACATCTGAGGTGAAAGAAACACATCTGAGGTGAAAGAAACACGTCTGAGGTGAATAAAACACGTCTGAGGTGAAAGAAACACGTCTGAGGTGAAAGAAACACATCTGAGGTGAAAGAAACACGTCTGAGGTGAAAGAAACACGTCTGAGGTGAATAAAACACGTCTGAGGTGAATGAAACACGTCTGAGGTGAAAGAAACACGTCTGAGGTGAATAAAACACGTCTGAGGTGAATGAAACACGTCTGAGGTGAAAGAAACACGTCTGAGGTGAATAAAACACGTCTGAGGTGAATATAACACGTCTGAGGTGAAAGAAACACGTCTGAGGTGAATAAAACACGTCTGAGGTGAATAAAACACGTCTGAGGTGAATAAAACACGTCTGAGGTGAAAGAAACACGTCTGAGGTGAAAGAAACACGTCTGAGGTGAAAGAAACACGTCTGAGGTGAATAAAACACGTCTGAGGTGAATAAAACACGTCTGAGGTGAATAAAACACGTCTGAGGTGAAAGAAACACGTCTGAGGTGAATAAAACACGTCTGAGGTGAATAAAACACGTCTGAGGTGAAAGAAACACGTCTGAGGTGAAAGAAACACGTCTGAGGTGAAAGAAACACATCTGAGGTGAAAGAAACACGTCTGAGGTGAATGAAACACGTCTGAGGTGAAAGAAACACGTCTGAGGTGAAAGAAACACGTCTGAGGTGAATAAAACACGTCTGAGGTGAATATAACACGTCTGAGGTGAAAGAAACACGTCTGAGGTGAATATAACACGTCTGAGGTGAAAGAAACACGTCTGAGGTGAATAAAACACGTCTGAGGTGAAAGAAACACGTCTGAGGTGAAAGAAACACGTCTGAGGTGAATGAAACACGTCTGAGGTGAAAGAAACACGTCTGAGGTGAAAGAAACACGTCTGAGGTGAATAAAACACGTCTGAGGTGAATAAAACACGTCTGAGGTGAAAGAAACACGTCTGAGGTGAAAGAAACACATCTGAGGTGAAAGAAACACGTCTGAGGTGAATAAAACACGTCTGAGGTGAATAAAACACGTCTGAGGTGAAAGAAACACGTCTGAGGTGAAAGAAACACGTCTGAGGTGAATAAAACACGTCTGAGGTGAAAGAAACACGTCTGAGGTGAAAGAAACACGTCTGAGGTGAATAAAACACGTCTGAGGTGAAAGAAACACATCTGAGGTGAAAGAAACACGTCTGAGGTGAAAGAAACACGTCTGAGGTGAATAAAACACGTCTGAGGTGAAAGAAACACATCTGAGGTGAAAGAAACACGTCTGAGGTGAATGAAACACGTCTGAGGTGAAAGAAACACATCTGAGGTGAAAGAAACACGTCTGAGGTGAAAGAAACACGTCTGAGGTGAAAGAAACACGTCTGAGGTGAAAGAAACACGTCTGAGGTGAAAGAAACACGTCTGAGGTGAATAAAACACGTCTGAGGTGAAAGAAACACATCTGAGGTGAAAGAAACACGTCTGAGGTGAATGAAACACGTCTGAGGTGAAAGAAACACGTCTGAGGTGAAAGAAACACGTCTGAGGTGAATAAAACACGTCTGAGGTGAATAAAACACGTCTGAGGTGAATAAAACACGTCTGAGGTGAATAAAACACGTCTGAGGTGAATATAACACGTCTGAGGTGAAAGAAACACGTCTGAGGTGAAAGAAACACGTCTGAGGTGAAAGAAACACGTCTGAGGTGAATAAAACACGTCTGAGGTGAATAAAACACGTCTGAGGTGAATGAAACACGTCTGAGGTGAATAAAACACGTCTGAGGTGAATAAAACACGTCTGAGGTGAAAGAAACACGTCTGAGGTGAATAAAACACGTCTGAGGTGAATAAAACACGTCTGAGGTGAAAGAAACACGTCTGAGGTGAATAAAACACGTCTGAGGTGAATAAAACACGTCTGAGGTGAATGAAACACGTCTGAGGTGAATAAAACACGTCTGAGGTGAATAAAACACGTCTGAGGTGAAAGAAACACGTCTGAGGTGAAAGAAACACGTCTGAGGTGAATAAAACACGTCTGAGGTGAAAGAAACACATCTGAGGTGAAAGAAACACGTCTGAGGTGAAAGAAACACGTCTGAGGTGAAAGAAACACGTCTGAGGTGAATAAAACACGTCTGAGGTGAATAAAACACGTCTGAGGTGAATAAAACACGTCTGAGGTGAAAGAAACACGTCTGAGGTGAAAGAAACACGTCTGAGGTGAAAGAAACACGTCTGAGGTGAATAAAACACGTCTGAGGTGAATAAAACACGTCTGAGGTGAATAAAACACGTCTGAGGTGAAAGAAACACGTCTGAGGTGAATAAAACACGTCTGAGGTGAATAAAACACGTCTGAGGTGAAAGAAACACGTCTGAGGTGAAAGAAACACGTCTGAGGTGAAAGAAACACATCTGAGGTGAAAGAAACACGTCTGAGGTGAAAGAAACACGTCTGAGGTGAATAAAACACGTCTGAGGTGAATGAAACACGTCTGAGGTGAAAGAAACACGTCTGAGGTGAAAGAAACACGTCTGAGGTGAATAAAACACGTCTGAGGTGAAAGAAACACATCTGAGGTGAAAGAAACACGTCTGAGGTGAAAGAAACACGTCTGAGGTGAAAGAAACACGTCTGAGGTGAATAAAACACGTCTGAGGTGAATAAAACACGTCTGAGGTGAATAAAACACGTCTGAGGTGAAAGAAACACGTCTGAGGTGAATAAAACACGTCTGAGGTGAATAAAACACGTCTGAGGTGAAAGAAACACGTCTGAGGTGAAAGAAACACGTCTGAGGTGAAAGAAACACATCTGAGGTGAAAGAAACACGTCTGAGGTGAAAGAAACACGTCTGAGGTGAATAAAACACGTCTGAGGTGAATGAAACACGTCTGAGGTGAAAGAAACACGTCTGAGGTGAAAGAAACACGTCTGAGGTGAATAAAACACGTCTGAGGTGAAAGAAACACATCTGAGGTGAAAGAAACACGTCTGAGGTGAAAGAAACACGTCTGAGGTGAAAGAAACACGTCTGAGGTGAATAAAACACGTCTGAGGTGAATAAAACACGTCTGAGGTGAATAAAACACGTCTGAGGTGAAAGAAACACGTCTGAGGTGAAAGAAACACGTCTGAGGTGAAAGAAACACGTCTGAGGTGAATAAAACACGTCTGAGGTGAAAGAAACACGTCTGAGGTGAAATAAACACGTCTGAGGTGAAAGAAACACGTCTGAGGTGAATAAAACACGTCTGAGGTGAAAAAACACGTCTGAGGTGAATAAAACACGTCTGAGGTGAAAGAAACACGTCTGAGGTGAAAGAAACACGTCTGAGGTGAAAGAAACACGTCTGAGGTGAAAGAAACACGTCTGAGGTGAAGAAACACGTCTGAGGTGAAGAAACACGTCTGAGGTGAAAGAAACACGTCTGAGGTGAATAAAACACGTCTGAGGTGAATAAAACACGTCTGAGGTGAAAGAAACACATCTGAGGTGAAAGAAACACGTCTGAGGTGAAAGAAACACGTCTGAGGTGAAAGAAACACGTCTGAGGTGAATAAAACACGTCTGAGGTGAATAAAACACGTCTGAGGTGAATAAAACACGTCTGAGGTGAAAGAAACACGTCTGAGGTGAATAAAACACGTCTGAGGTGAATAAAACACGTCTGAGGTGAAAGAAACACGTCTGAGGTGAAAGAAACACGTCTGAGGTGAAAGAAACACATCTGAGGTGAAAGAAACACGTCTGAGGTGAAAGAAACACGTCTGAGGTGAATAAAACACGTCTGAGGTGAATGAAACACGTCTGAGGTGAAAGAAACACGTCTGAGGTGAAAGAAACACGTCTGAGGTGAATAAAACACGTCTGAGGTGAAAGAAACACATCTGAGGTGAAAGAAACACGTCTGAGGTGAAAGAAACACGTCTGAGGTGAAAGAAACACGTCTGAGGTGAATAAAACACGTCTGAGGTGAATAAAACACGTCTGAGGTGAATAAAACACGTCTGAGGTGAAAGAAACACGTCTGAGGTGAATAAAACACGTCTGAGGTGAATAGAAACACGTCTGAGGTGAAAGAAACACGTCTGAGGTGAAAGAAACACGTCTGAGGTGAAAGAAACACAGTCTGAGGTGAAAGAAACACGTCTGAGGTGAAAGAAACACGTCTGAGGTGAATAAAACACGTCTGAGGTGAATGAAACACGTCTGAGGTGAAAGAAACACGTCTGAGGTGAAAGAAACACGTCTGAGGTGAATAAAACACGTCTGAGGTGAAAGAAACACATCTGAGGTGAAAGAAACACGTCTGAGGTGAAAGAAACACGTCTGAGGTGAAAGAAACACGTCTGAGGTGAATAAAACACGTCTGAGGTGAATAAAACACGTCTGAGGTGAATAAAACACGTCTGAGGTGAAAGAAACACGTCTGAGGTGAAAGAAACACGTCTGAGGTTAAAGAAACACGTCTGAGGTGAATAAAACACGTCTGAGGTGAATAAAACACGTCTGAGGTGAATAAAACACGTCTGAGGTGAAAGAAACACGTCTGAGGTGAATAAAACACGTCTGAGGTGAATAAAACACGTCTGAGGTGAAAGAAACACGTCTGAGGTGAAAGAAACACGTCTGAGGTGAAAGAAACACATCTGAGGTGAAAGAAACACGTCTGAGGTGAATGAAACACGTCTGAGGTGAAAGAAACACGTCTGAGGTGAAAGAAACACGTCTGAGGTGAATAAAACACGTCTGAGGTGAATATAACACGTCTGAGGTGAAAGAAACACGTCTGAGGTGAATATAACACGTCTGAGGTGAAAGAAACACGTCTGAGGTGAATAAAACACGTCTGAGGTGAAAGAAACACGTCTGAGGTGAAAGAAACACGTCTGAGGTGAATGAAACACGTCTGAGGTGAAAGAAACACGTCTGAGGTGAAAGAAACACGTCTGAGGTGAATAAAACACGTCTGAGGTGAATAAAACACGTCTGAGGTGAAAGAAACACGTCTGAGGTGAAAGAAACACATCTGAGGTGAAAGAAACACGTCTGAGGTGAATAAAACACGTCTGAGGTGAATAAAACACGTCTGAGGTGAAAGAAACACGTCTGAGGTGAAAGAAACACGTCTGAGGTGAATAAAACACGTCTGAGGTGAAAGAAACACGTCTGAGGTGAAAGAAACACGTCTGAGGTGAATAAAACACGTCTGAGGTGAAAGAAACACATCTGAGGTGAAAGAAACACGTCTGAGGTGAAAGAAACACGTCTGAGGTGAATAAAACACGTCTGAGGTGAAAGAAACACATCTGAGGTGAAAGAAACACGTCTGAGGTGAATGAAACACGTCTGAGGTGAAAGAAACACATCTGAGGTGAAAGAAACACGTCTGAGGTGAAAGAAACACGTCTGAGGTGAAAGAAACACGTCTGAGGTGAAAGAAACACGTCTGAGGTGAAAGAAACACGTCTGAGGTGAATAAAACACGTCTGAGGTGAAAGAAACACATCTGAGGTGAAAGAAACACGTCTGAGGTGAATGAAACACGTCTGAGGTGAAAGAAACACGTCTGAGGTGAAAGAAACACGTCTGAGGTGAATAAAACACGTCTGAGGTGAATAAAACACGTCTGAGGTGAATATAACACGTCTGAGGTGAAAGAAACACGTCTGAGGTGAAAGAAACACGTCTGAGGTGAAAGAAACACGTCTGAGGTGAATAAAACACGTCTGAGGTGAATAA
Source organism: Bostrychus sinensis (assembly GCA_020698575.1). NCBI lineage: Eukaryota > Metazoa > Chordata > Actinopteri > Gobiiformes > Eleotridae > Bostrychus > Bostrychus sinensis. Next base: position 551,128 of record CM036247.1, read on the forward strand.
AACACGTCTGAGGTGAATGAAACACGTCTGAGGTGAATAAAACACGTCTGAGGTGAATAAAACACGTCTGAGGTGAAAGAAACACGTCTGAGGTGAATAAAACACGTCTGAGGTGAATAAAACACGTCTGAGGTGAAAGAAACACGTCTGAGGTGAATAAAACACGTCTGAGGTGAATAAAACACGTCTGAGGTGAATGAAACACGTCTGAGGTGAATAAAACACGTCTGAGGTGAATAAAACACGTCTGAGGTGAAAGAAACACGTCTGAGGTGAAAGAAACACGTCTGAGGTGAATAAAACACGTCTGAGGTGAAAGAAACACATCTGAGGTGAAAGAAACACGTCTGAGGTGAAAGAAACACGTCTGAGGTGAAAGAAACACGTCTGAGGTGAATAAAACACGTCTGAGGTGAATAAAACACGTCTGAGGTGAAAGAAACACGTCTGAGGTGAAAGAAACACGTCTGAGGTGAAAGAAACACGTCTGAGGTGAAAGAAACTGTTGTGAAACTAAACTCTTAGTTTATTAGGAATCATCTGATCACACAGGTTTTATTATTGATTTTAATACGGGATGCACGGTGGCAGAGTGGTTAGCGTTCTCGCCTCCCAGCAAGGAGGTCGTGGGTTCGACCAACACAAATCATCACGTGATCTCTCTGGGTGGAGTCTGCAGGTCCTCCCCGGGTTACTGCGGGTTCTCTCCGGGTTCCTCCCACCGTCCAAACACATGCATGAAGTGGTGACTCTAAATGTCCCCTAGTGAATGACTGTGAGAGTGAATGGTTGTCTGTCTGTGTTCGTCTGTGTCAGCCCTGCGACAAGCTGGCCCCTGTCCAGGCTGGGCCCCGCCTACGGCCCAAAGTTACTGGGATAGGCTCCAGTCACCCGCGACCCATAACGGGAATAAGCGGAAGAAAATGAATGAATGAATGATTTTAATACTGTCTGTCAGGAGAATAAAACCCAAACCGTCAGCAGTCAGAACACAGAAAAATCCACAGACTTGGAAAAGTGACCCAGAGCAAACACTGAAAACAAAGGATCGGTTTTGATCAAACAGAAAACACTTTGACTCAAAGAAAAAGCCGCCTTAAACCTGAACAGAGAAGGTTTCGGTTAAAACTTTTATTCTCTAATCCTGAACAGCAAGAACTGTAAAGCTCTGATTGTCAAAACACCAGTCACAGACAGTTAACAGTATTCATAAATGAAAGCTGAATAACAGTTACAGAGGGGCTGGTCCAGTCTTGGTTTAGTCCTGGTCCAGTCTTGGTTTAGTCCTGGTCCAGTCCCGGTTCAGTCTTGGTTTAGTCCTGGTCCAGTCCTGGTCCAGTCCCGGTCCAGTCTTGGTTTAGTCCTGGTCCAGTCCTGGTCCAGTCCCGGTCCAGTCTTGGTTTAGTCCTGGTCCAGTCCCGGTCCAGTCTTGGTTTAGTCCTGGTCCAGTCCCGGTCCAGTCTTGGTTTAGTCCTGGTCCAGTCCCGGTCCAGTCCCGGTCCAGTCCTGGTCCAGTCTTGGTTTAGTCCCGGTCCAGTCTTGGTTTAGTCCTGGTTCAGTCCCGGTTTAGTCCTGGTCCAGTCCCGGTTCAGTCTTGGTTTAGTCCTGGTCCAGTCCTGGTCCAGTCCCGGTCCAGTCTTGGTTTAGTCCTGGTCCAGTCCCGGTCCAGTCTTGGTTTAGTCCTGGTCCAGTCCCGGTTCGGTCCCGGTCCAGTCCCGGTCCAGTCCCGGTTCAGTCCCGGTTCAGTCCCGGTCCAGTCCCGGTTCAGTCCCGGTCCAGTCCCGGTTCAGTCCCTGGTTCAGTCCCGGTCCAGTCCCGGTCCAGTCCTGGTTCAGTCCTGGTCCAGTCCTGGTCCAGTCCTGGTCCAGTCTTGGTTTAGTCCTGGTCCAGTCCCGGTCCAGTCCCGGTTCAGTCCCGGTCCAGTCCCGGTTCAGTCCCGGTCCAGTCCCGGTCCAGTCCCGGTCCAGTCCCGGTCCAGTCCCGGTCCAGTCCCGGTCCAGTCTCGGTCCAGTCCCGGTCCAGTCCCGGTCCAGTCCCGGTTCAGTCCCGGTCCAGTCTCGGTCCAGTCCCGGTCCAGTCCCGGTCCAGTCCCGGTCCAGTCCCGGTTCAGTCCTGGTTCAGTCTGGTCTGCAGGTCCACAGCACTGAGGACTGGAGGACCCTGGTCTAGAGGACATCCGTCCACCAGACTGTTGACGGGCGTTGGAGGAACCACGACATCATCGTCCTCGCGGTCGCTCCACAGGAAGTCCTTCACCAGGGGGAGGAGCTTCTTCCGTGACGCCGTGCTGTTTCCTGTTACAAAATAAAAGTTTCCAATTCAATTCATTTTTTTAATATAGCTCAGTTGTAGCTCAGTGACTTTACTGCTTTCCCCATCTACTCAAGAAATCAGATGGATTCTCAAACCTGTTATTTTTCAGAATAAGTCCTAATGATGAAGTTAAAACTGTGTTGGTACATTTATACATTTGCAAGAAAATCGTAATCGTCTTAGTTATCCTCAGCTCAAACATTTAACCTACTATTTTTATATTTTATTATGTTTTATTATATTATTTATTATGACTTAGTGTGAACCCATTTTCAGAAGTTTATTTTTCAGGGCTCCTGCAGGTATCAGCAAATCTAATTTAATGCTTTTACCAATACCATTTTACATTTTTTTTATTCCACAAACACAATCGCGGTAGCTAAAATTGTCAAAATGTATTTGCAAAATGCATTGTAAAATACAGTTAATAAAGAATCAACAATGTTGAAAGTCAAACGTCCGATGTTTGAGTTTGGCCGTCTGTCACCGATGTGGGCTAGAAAAATGGTAAATTATTATTTATATTTACATATTTATATTCACAAATAAAACTAATGTTAGCAATTTTACTTCAAAATAAAAATGTTTTAATGCCTGTTGGAATCATATTTAATGTTTAATAATGCCCAGATAAACCCCTGTAGCTCGGGGCCCGGACGGCAGAGACCGACCGATACGGATTTCTAAACCGTTGTAGAAAGTTCTGTAGCTGCAGTGGGCATTGGTGTGGGGACGATTATTATGTATTTTATGTATTATTTATTTAGCTTTAACTAAATTTGTTTAACTTAAATTTCATTTAAACTTGGTGTGCAGGCAGAGCATGGGGAGAGCTACAAAATTAGTTTGTTTTATGGCAGAGAAATGAGCAAAATATTTCTATTGCCTTTTGAGTTTTTAAGTCCATGAGAAGGTTTGGGGAATTTCCTATGAACTGCAGAGTAAGAACCAAACTGCCGGGAAACACCAGCGCCCTCTGCTGGACAAACAGCAGAAGGCCATCATTTGCAGATAAACAGGTCTTATTCCAGCACACAGTAAAACTACTGTTTATATCGGCTAATTTTCTAATTCTATAATGGCTGGTAATATCGGTCGGCCGATATATCGGTCGGACTCAGGTCTCAGGTGGATCTGGACCCAGGGTTTAGACCTGACTCAGGTCTCAGGTGGATCTGGACCCAGGGTTTAGACCTGACTCAGGTCTCAGGTGGATCTGGACCCAGGGTCTAGACCTGACTCAGGTCTCAGGTGCATCGGGACCTACCTTGGTGGAAGGCAGTGATGTGTGCATGGACGCTGCTGATTGGTCGAAGGTCGAGGGCGGGATTTTGGGCCTGTTCCAAGTAAAGACTCATCTGAGGAGAGACAGAGGGTTAAACCAGGACTAAACCAGGACTAAACCAGGTCTAAACCAGGACTAAACCAGGACTAAACCAGGACTAAACCAGGTCTAAACCAGGACTAAACCAGGACTAAACCAGCACTAAACCAGCACTAAACCAGGACTAAACCAGGACTAAACCAGGTCTAAACCAGGTCTAAACCAGGTCTAAACCAGGTCTAAACCAGGTCTAAACCAGGACTAAACCAGGTCTAAACCAGGACTAAACCAGGTCTAAACCAGGTCTAAACCAGGACTAAACCAGGTCTAAACCAGGACTAAACCAGGTCTAAACCAGGTCTAAACCAGGTCTAAACCAGGACTAAACCAGGTCTAAACCAGGACTAAACCAGGACTAAACCAGCACTAAACCAGGACTAAACCAGGTCTAAACCAGGTCTAAACCAGGTCTAAACCAGGTCTAAACCAGGACTAAACCAGGTCTAAACCAGGTCTAAACCAGGTCTAAACCAGGTCTAAACCAGGACTAAACCAGGACTAAACCAGGTCTAAACCAGCACTAAACCAGGACTAAACCAGCACTAAACCAGCACTAAACCAGGACTAAACCAGGTCTAAACCAGGACTAAACCAGGTCTAAACCAGGACTAAACCAGGTCTAAACCAAGTCTAAACCAGGTCTAAACCAGAACTAAACCAGGTCTAAACCAGGTCTAAACCAGGTCTAAACCAGGACTAAACCAGGTCTAAACCAGGTCTAAACCAGATCTAAACCAGGACTAAACCAGGACTAAACCAGGACTAAACCAGGTCTAAACCAGGTCTAAACCAGGACTAAACCAGGACTAAACCAGGTCTAAACCAGGACTAAACCAGGTCTAAACCAGGTCTAAACCAGGACTAAACCAGGTCTAAACCAGGACTAAACCAGGACTAAACCAGGACTAAACCAGGTCTAAACCAGGTCTAAACCAGTTCTAAACCAGGACTAAACCAGGTCTAAACCAGGACTAAACCAGGACTAAACCAGGTCTAAACCAGGTCTAAACCAGAACTAAACCAGGTCTAAACCAGGACTAAACCAGGACTAAACCAGGACTAAACCAGGTCTAAACCAGGACTAAACCAGGTCTAAACCAGGACTAAACCAGGACTAAACCAGGTCTAAACCAGGTCTAAACCAGGACTAAACCAGGTCTAAACCAGGTCTAAACCAGGTCTAAACCAGGACTAAACCAGGTCTAAACCAGGACTAAACCAGGTCTAAACCAGGTCTAAACCAGGACTAAACCAGGTCTAAACCAGGTCTAAACCAGGTCTAAACCAGGACTAAACCAGGTCTAAACCAGGTCTAAACCAGGTCTAAACCAGGTCTAAACCAGGACTAAACCAGGTCTAAACCAGGACTAAACCAGGACTAAACCAGGTCTAAACCAGAACTAAACCAGGTCTAAACCAGGTCTAAACCAGGTCTAAACCAGGACTAAACCAGGTCTAAACCAGGCCTAAACCAGATCTAAACCAGGACTAAACCAGGACTAAACTAGGACTAAACCAGGTCTAAACCAGGACTAAACCAGGACTAAACCAGGTCTAAACCAGGACTAAACCAGGTCTAAACCAGGTCTAAACCAGGACTAAACCAGGTCTAAACCAGGACTAAACCAGGACTAAACCAGGTCTAAACCAGGTCTAAACCAGTTCTAAACCAGGACTAAACCAGGTCTAAACCAGGACTAAACCAGGACTAAACCAGGTCTAAACCAGGTCTAAACCAGGTCTAAACCAGGTCTAAACCAGGTCTAAACCAGGTACTAAACCAGGACTAAACCAGGTCTAAACCAGGTCTAAACCAGGACTATACCAGGTCTAAACCAGGACTAAACCAGGACTAAACCAGGTCTAAACCAGGTCTAAACCAGGTCTAAACCAGGTCTAAACCAGGACTAAACCAGGTCTAAACCAGGACTAAACCAGGTCTAAACCAGGTCTAAACCAGGACTAAACCAGGTCTAAACCAGGTCTAAACCAGGTCTAAACCAGGACTAAACCAGGTCTAAACCAGGTCTAAACCAGGACTAAACCAGGACTAAACCAGGTCTAAACCAGGACTAAACCAGGACTAAACCAGGTCTAAACCAGGTCTAAACCAGGACTAAACCAGGACTAAACCAGGTCTAAACCAGGACTAAACCAGGTCTAAACCAGGACTAAACCAGGACTAAACCAGGACTAAACCAGGTCTAAACCAGGACTAAACCAGGTCTAAACCAGGACTAAACCAGGACTAAACCAGGACTAAACCAGGTCTAAACCAGGTCTAAACCAGGTCTAAACCAGGACTAAACCAGGACTAAACCAGGTCTAAACCAGGACTAAACCAGGTTCACACCTGGACCAAACCAGGACTAAACCAGGACTAAACCAGGTCTAAACCAGGACTAAACCAGGACTAAACCAGGACTAAACCAGGAGCCAGTGATTGGTCAGTTACCTGCTCTCTGATTGGTCAGTTACCTGCTCTCTGATTGGCTGGCTGAGGCTGAACACTCCGAGCTCTCTGATTGGCTGCTGGCTGTCGCTGAAGGAGATCGACATTAGCAGCAACAAATCAAATCCCATCTTCTGACAGAAGGCTGAGAGCTCCGCCTCCAGCCCCGCCCGCTCCAGGAAATCCTACCATAAATGGACAGGTCAGAACAGGAAGCACTGCCATGTGAAGGAGGTGTCTGGGGGAGAGAGCGGAGCAGGCTCACCTGCAGACGCAGGTAGATGGCGCTGATGCCGAGGCTCAGGTCTGGTCCTGATACAGACTTCAGGTCCTTCATCAACATCTGCTCTGTGTTCAGACCTGAGGGACCAAGACTACGTCAGGACTAACCCAGGACTTAACCAGGTCTAAACCAGGTCTAACCCAGGTCTAAACCAGGACTAAACCAGGACTAAACCAGGACTAAACCAGGACTAAACCAGGTCTAAACCAGGTCTAACCCAGGTCTAAACCAGGACTAAACCAGGTCTAAACCAGGACTAAACCAGGTCTAACCCAGGTCTAAACCAGGACTAAACCAGGTCTAAACCAGGACTAAACCAGGTCTAAACCTGGTCTAAACCAGGTCTAAACCAGGTCTAAACCAGGACTAAACCTGGTCTAAACCAGGACTAAACCAGGTCTAACCCAGGTCTAAACCAGGACTAACCCAGGTCTAAACCAGGACTAAACCAGGTCTAAACCTGGTCTAAACCAGGACTAAACCAGGTCTAAACCAGGACTAAACCTGGTCTAAACCAGGACTAAACCAGGACTAAACCAGGTCTAACCCAGGTCTAAACCAGGACTAAACCAGGTCTAAACCAGGTCTAACCCAAGTCTAAACCAGGTCTAAACCAGGACTAAACCAGGTCTAAACCAGGACTAAACCAGGTCTAAACCAGGTCTAAACCAGGACTAAACCAGGTCTAAACCAGGTCTAACCCAGGTCTAACCCAGGTCTAAACCAGGACTAAACCAGGACTAAACCAGGTCTAAACCAGGACTAAACCAGGTCTAAACCAGGACTAAACCTGGTCTAAACCAGGACTAAACCTGGTCTAAACCAGGACTAAACCAGGTCTAAACCAGGACTAAACCAGGTCTAAACCAGGACTAACCCAGGTCTAAACCAGGTCTAAACCAGGACTAGACCAGGACTAAACCAGGACTAAACCAGGACTAAACCAGGTCTAAACCAGGACTAAACCAGGTCTAAACCAGGACTAACCCAGGTCTAAACCAGGACTAAACCAGGTCTAAACCAGGACTAAACCTGGTCTAAACCATGACTAAACCAGGTCTACACCAGGACTAAACCAGGTCTAAACCAGGACTAAACCAGGTCTAAACCAGGACTAACCCAGGTCTAAACCAGGACTAACCCAGGTCTAAACCAGGACTAAACCAGGTCTAAACCAGGACTAAACCTGGTCTAAACCAGGACTAAACCAGGACTAAACCAGGTCTAAACCAGGACTAAACCAGGACTAAACCAGGTCTAAACCAGGACTAACCCAGGTCTAAACCAGGACTAACCCAGGTCTAAACCAGGACTAAACCAGGTCTAAAACCAGGACTAAACCTGGTCTAAACCAGGACTAAACCAGGACTAAACCAGGACTAAACCAGGACTAAACCAGGTCTAACCCAGGTCTAAACCAGGACTAAACCAGGTCTAAACCAGGTCTAAACCAGGTCTAAACCAGGACTAAACCAGGTCTAAACCAGGACTAAACCAGGTCTAAACCAGGACTAAACCAGGTCTAAACCAGGTCTAAACCAGGACTAAACCAAGTCTAAACCAGGTCTAACCCAGGTCTAAACCAGGTCTAAACCAGGACTAGACCAGGTCTAAACCAGGACTAAACCAGGTCTAAACCAGGTCTAAACCAGGACTAAACCAGGTCTAAACCAGGTCTAAACCAGGACTAAACCAGGTCTAAACCAGGTCTAAACCAGGACTAAACCAGGACTAAACCAGGTCTAAACCAGGACTAAACCAGGACTAAACCAGGGCTAAACCAGGACTAAACCAGGTCTAAACCAGGACGAAACCAGGTCTAAACCAGGACTAAACCAGGTCTAAACCAGGACTAAACCAGGTCTAAACCAGGACTAACCCAGGTCTAAACCAGGACTAAATCTGGTCTAAACCAGGACTAATCCAGGTCTAAACCAGGACTAACCCAGGTCTAAACCAGGACTAAACCAGGTCTAAACCAGGACTAAACCTGGTCTAAACCAGGACTAAACCAGGACTAAACCAGGACTAAACCAGGTCTAAACCAGGACTAAACCAGGTCTAAACCAGGACTAAACCAGGTCTAAACCAGGACTAAACCTGGTCTAAACCAGGACTAAACCAGGACTAAACCAGGTCTAAACCAGGACTAACCCAGGTCTAAACCAGGACTAACCCAGGTCTAAACCAGGACTAAACCTGGTCTAAACCAGGACTAAACCAGGTCTAAACCAGGACTAACCCAGGTCTAAACCAGGACTAAACCAGGTCTAAACCAGGACTAACCCAGGTCTAAACCAGGACTAAACCAGGTCTAAACCAGGACTAAACCTGGTCTAAACCAGGACTAAACCAGGACTAAACCAGGACTAAACCAGGTCTAACCCAGGTCTAAACCAGGACTAAACCAGGTCTAAACCAGGTCTAAACCAGGTCTAAACCAGGTCTAAACCAGGACTAAACCAGGACTAAACCAGGTCTAAACCAGGACTAAACCAGGTCTAAACCAGGTCTAAACCAGGACTAAACCAAGTCTAAACCAGGTCTAACCCAGGTCTAAACCAGGTCTAAACCAGGACTAGACCAGGTCTAAACCAGGTCTAAACCAGGTCTAAACCAGGACTAAACCAGGACTAAACCAGGACTAAACCAGGTCTAAACCAGGACTAACCCAGGTCTAAACCAGGACTAACCCAGGTCTAAACCAGGACTAAACCTGGTCTAAACCAGGACTAAACCAGGACTAAACCAGGACTAAACTAGGTCTAAACCAGGACTAACCCAGGTCTAAACCAGGACTAAACCAGGTCTAAACCAGGACTAAACCTGGTCTAAACCAGGACTAAACCAGGACTAAACCAGGTCTAAACCAGGACTAACCCAGGTCTAAACCAGGTCTAAACCAGGACTAAACCTGGTCTAAACCAGGACTAAACCAGGACTAAACCAGGTCTAAACCAGGACTAACCCAGGTCTAAACCAGGACTAACCCAGGTCTAAACCAGGACTAAACCTGGTCTAAACCAGGACTAACCCAGGTCTAAACCAGGACTAAACCAGGTCTAAACCAGGACTAAACCTGGTCTAAACCAGGACTAAACCAGGACTAAACCAGGTCTAAACCAGGACTAAACCAGGTCTAAACCAGGACTAACCCAGGTCTAAACCAGGACTAAACCAGGTCTAAACCAGGACTAAACCTGGTCTAAACCAGGACTAAACCAGGACTAAACCAGGTCTAACCCAGGTCTAAACCAGGACTAAACCAGGTCTAAACCAGGTCTAACCCAGGTCTAAACCAGGTCTAAACCAGGTCTAAACCAGGACTAAACCAGGACTAAACCAGGTCTAAACCAGGTCTAAACCAGGACTAAACCAGGTCTAAACCAGGTCTAACCCAGGTCTAAACCAGGTCTACACCAGGACTAGACCAGGTCTAAACCAGGACTAAACCAGGTCTAAACCAGGTCTAAACCAGGACTAAACCAGGTCTAAACCAGGTCTAAACCAGGTCTAACCCAGGTCTAAACCAGGACTAAACCAGGACTAAACCAGGTCTAAACCAGGACTAACCCAGGTCTAAACCAGGACTAAACCAGGTCTAAACCAGGACTAAACCTGGTCTAAACCAGGACTAAACCTGGTCTAAACCAGGACTAAACCAGGTCTAAACCAGGACTAAACCAGGTCTAAACCAGGTCTAAACCAGGACTAAACCAGGTCTAAACCAGGACTAAACCAGGTCTAAACCAGGACTAAACCAGGACTAAACCAGGTCTAAACCAGGACTAAACCAGGACTAAACCAGGTCTAAACCAGGACTAACCCAGGTCTAAACCAGGACTAAACCAGGTCTAAACCAGGACTAAACCTGGTCTAAACCAGGACTAAACCAGGACTAAACCAGGTCTAACCCAGGTCTAAACCAGGACTAAACCAGGTCTAAACCAGGTCTAACCCAGGTCTAAACCAGGTCTAAACCAGGACTAAACCAGGTCTAAACCAGGACTAAACCAGGTCTAAACCAGGTCTAAACCAGGTCTAAACCAGGTCTAAACCAGGACTAAACCAAGTCTAAACCAGGTCTAACCCAGGTCTAAACCAGGTCTAAACAAGGACTAAACCAGGTCTAAACCAGGTCTAAACCAGGACTAAACCAGGTCTAAACCAGGACTAAACCAGGGCTAAACCAGGTCTAAACCAGGACTAAACCAGGTCAAAACCAGGACTAAACCAGGTCTAAACCAGGACTAACCCAGGTCTAAACCAGGACTAACCCAGGTCTAAACCAGGACTAAACCTGGTCTAAACCAGGACTAAACCAGGACTAAACCAGGACTAAACCAGGACTAAACCAGGTCTAACCCAGGTCTAAACCAGGACTAAACCAGGTCTAACCCAGGTCTAAACCAGGACTAAACCAGGTCTAAACCAGGACTAAACCAGGTCTAAACCAGGACTAAACCAGGACTAAACCAGGTCTAAACCAGGACTAAACCAGGTCTAAACCAGGACTAAACCAGGTCTAAACCAGGTCTAAACCAGGACTAAACCAGGTCTAAACCAGGTCTAAACCAGGACTAAACCAAGTCTAAACCAGGTCTAACCCAGGTCTAAACCAGGTCTAAACCAGGACTAGACCAGGTCTAAACCAGGACTAAACCAGGTCTAAACCAGGTCTAAACCAGGTCTAAACCAGGACTAAACCAGGTCTAAACCAGGACTAAACCAGGTCTAAACCAGGACTAACCCAGGTCTAAACCAGGACTAACCCAGGTCTAAACCAGGACTAAACCTGGTCTAAACCAGGACTAAACCAGGACTAAACCAGGACTAAACTAGGTCTAAACCAGGACTAACCCAGGTCTAAACCAGGACTAAACCAGGTCTAAACCAGGACTAAACCTGGTCTAAACCAGGACTAAACCAGGACTAAACCAGGTCTAAACCAGGACTAAACCAGGTCTAAACCAGGACTAACCCAGGTCTAAACCAGGACTAAACCAGGTCTAAACCAGGACTAAACCTGGTCTAAACTAGGACTAAACCAGGACTAAACCAGGTCTAAACCAGGACTAACCCAGGTCTAAACCAGGACTATCCCAGGTCTAAACCAGGACTAAACCTGGTCTAAACCAGGACTAAACCAGGTCTAAACCAGGACTAAACCAGGTCTAAACCAGGACTAAACCTGGTCTAAACCAGGACTAAACCAGGACTAAACCAGGTCTAAACCAGGACTAAACCAGGTCTAAACCAGGACTAACCCAGGTCTAAACCAGGACTAAACCAGGTCTAAACCAGGACTAAACCTGGTCTAAACCAGGACTAAACCAGGACTAAACCAGGTCTAACCCAGGTCTAAACCAGGACTAAACCAGGTCTAAACCAGGTCTAAACCAGGACTAAACCAGGTCTAAACCAGGTCTAACCCAGGTCTAAACCAGGACTAGACCAGGTCTAAACCAGGACTAAACCAGGTCTAAACCAGGTCTAAACCAGGACTAAACCAGGTCTAACCCAGGTCTAAACCAGGTCTAACCCAGGTCTAAACCAGGACTAAACCAGGACTAAACCAGGTCTAAACCAGGACTAACCCAGGTCTAAACCAGGACTAAACCAGGTCTAAACCAGGACTAAACCAGGTCTAAACCAGGACTAAACCAGGTCTAAACCAGGACTAAACCAGGTCTAAACCAGGTCTAAACCAGGACTAAACCAGGTCTAAACCAGGACTAAACCAGGTCTAAACCAGGACTAAACCAGGTCTAAACCAGGACTAAACCAGGACTAAACCAGGTCTAAACCAGGACTAAACCAGAACTAAACCAGGTCTAAACCAGGACTAACCCAGGTCTAAACCAGGACTAAACCAGGTCTAAACCAGGACTAAACCTGGTCTAAACCAGGTCTAAACCAGGACTAAACCAGGTCTAAACCAGGACTAAACCAGGTCTAAACCAGGTCTAAACCAGGTCTAAACCAGGACTAAACCAGGTCTAAACCAGGTCTAACCCAGGTCTAAACCAGGTCTAAACCAGGACTAGACCAGGTCTAAACCAGGACTAAACCAGGTCTAAACCAGGTCTAAACCAGGACTAAACCAGGTCTAAACCAGGTCTAAACCAGGTCTAAACCAGGGCTAAACCAGGGCTAAACCAGGACTAAACCAGGTCTAAACCAGGACTAAACCAGGACTAAACCAGGTCTAAACCAGGACTAAACCAGGTCTAAACCAGGACTAAACCAGGGCTAAACCAGGTCTAAACCAGGACTAAACCAGGTCTAAACCAGGACTAAACCAGGACTAACCCAGGTCTAAACCAGGACTAACCCAGGTCTAAACCAGGACTAAACCTGGTCTAAACCAGGACTAAACCAGGACTAAACCAGGACTAAACCAGGACTAAACCAGGTCTAACCCAGGTCTAAACCAGGACTAAACCAGGTCTAAACCAGGTCTAACCCAGGTCTAAACCAGGACTAAACCAGGTCTAAACCAGGACTAAACCAGGACTAAACCAGGTCTAAACCAGGTCTAAACCAGGTCTAAACCAGGTCTAAACCAGGACTAAACCTGGTCTAAACCAGGTCTAAACCAGGACTAAACCAGGTCTAACCCAGGTCTAAACCAGGTCTAAACCAGGTCTAACCCAGGTCTAAACCAGGTCTAAACCAGGACTAAACCAGGACTAAACCAGGTCTAAACCAGGTCTAAACCAGGACTAAACCAGGTCTAAACCAGGTCTAACCCAGGTCTAAACCAGGTCTAAACCAGGACTAGACCAGGTCTAAACCAGGACTAACCCAGGTCTAAACCAGGACTAAACCAGGTCTAAACCAGGACTAAACCTGGTCTAAACCAGGACTAAACCAGGACTAAACCAGGTCTAACCCAGGTCTAAACCAGGACTAAGCCAGGTCTAAACCAGGTCTAACCCAGGTCTAAACCAGGTCTAAACCAGGACTAAACCAGGTCTAAACCAGGACTAAACCAGGTCTAAACCAGGACTAAACCAGGTCTAAACCAGGTCTAAACCAGGTCTAAACCAGGTCTAAACCAAGTCTAAACCAGGTCTAACCCAGGTCTAAACCAGGTCTAAACCAGGACTAGACCAGGTCTAAACCAGGACTAAACCAGGTCTAAACCAGGTCTAAACCAGGACTAAACCAGGACTAAACCAGGTCTAAACCAGGTCTAAACCAGGACTAAACCAGGACTAAACCAGGGCTAAACAAGGACTAAACCAGGTCTAAACCAGGACTAAACCAGGTCTAAACCAGGTCTAAACCAGGACTAATCCAGGACTGAACCAGGGCTAAACCAGGTCTAAACCAGGACTAAACCAGGTCTAAACCAGGACTAAACCAGGTCTAAACCAGGACTAACCCAGGTCTAAACCAGGACTAACCCAGGTCTAAACCAGGACTAAACCTGGTCTAAACCAGGACTAAACCAGGACTAAACCAGGACTAAACCAGGTCTAACCCAGGTCTAAACCAGGACTAAACCAGGTCTAAACCAGGTCTAACCCAGGTCTAAACCAGGACTAAACCAGGACTAAACCAGGACTAAACCAGGACTAAACCAGGACTAAACCAGGTCTAAACCAGGTCTAAACCAGGACTAAACCAGGTCTAAACCAGGTCTAACCCAGGTCTAAACCAGGTCTAAACCAGGACTAGACCAGGTCTAAACCAGGACTAAACCAGGTCTAAACCAGGTCTAAACCAGGTCTAAACCAGGTCTAAACCAGGACTAAACCAGGGCTAAACCAGGACTAAACCAGGACTAAACCAGGTCTAAACCAGGTCTAAACCAGGACTAAACCAGGTCTAAACCAGGTCTAACCCAGGTCTAAACCAGGACTAAACCAGGTCTAAACCAGGTCTAAACCAGGACTAAACCAGGTCTAAACCAGGTCTAAACCAGGACTAAACCAGGTCTAAACCAGGACTAAACCAGGTCTAAACCAGGACCAAACCAGGTCTAAACCAGGACTAAACCAGGTCTAAACCAGGTCTAAACCAGGTCTAAACCAGGACTAAACCAGGACTAAACCAGGTCTAACCCAGGTCTAAACCAGGTCTAAACCAGGACTAGACCAGGTCTAAACCAGGACTAAACCAGGTCTAAACCAGGACTAAACCAGGTCTAAACCAGGTCTAAACCAGGACTAAACCAGGTCTAAACCAGGTCTAAACCAGGTCTAAACCAGGACTAAACCAGGGCTAAACCAGGACTAAACCAGGTCTAAACCAGGACTAAACCAGGACTAAACCAGGTCTAAACCAGGACTAAACCAGGTCTAAACCAGGACTAAACCAGGGCTAAACCAGGTCTAAACCAGGACTAAACCAGGTCTAAACCAGGACTAACCCAGGTCTAAACCAGGACTAAACCTGGTCTAAACCAGGACTAAACCAGGACTAAACCAGGTCTAAACCAGGACTAAACCAGGGCTAAACCAGGTCTAAACCAGGACTAAACCAGGTCTAAACCAGGACTAACCCAGGTCTAAACCAGGACTAAACCTGGTCTAAACCAGGACTAAACCAGGACTAAAACAGGACTAAACCAGGTCTAACCCAGGACTAAACCAGGTCTAAACCAGGTCTAAACCAGGTCTAAACCAGGTCTAAACCAGGACTAAACCAGGTCTAAACCAGGACTAAACCAGGACTAAACCAGGACTAAACCAGGTCTAAACCAGGACTAAACCAGGACTTAACCAGGTCTAAACCAGGACTAAACCAGGTCTAAACCAGGTCTAAACCAGGACTAAACCAGGTCTAAACCAGGTCTAAACCAGGATTAACCCAGGTCTAAACCAGGACTAAACCAGGACTTACCGCTGACGTTGAACTTGGCCTCCTGAAGCTCTGAGAACAGCTGAGGTCTTTGAGGCAGAGTCCGGACTTTGGTCTCCAGCTGCAGAACCACCTCCGAGTCTTTGGGAGTCACCTTCCCCGCCTGCGGCGCCAAGTCCACGCAGTCCACCAGGATAGTCCCTGAAAGACCAGACCAAACCCACCCAGAGCCACGTGAGGACCAGTGTGGCTCAGGGTTCAGGCCCCAAGCCCAGATAAATCTGATACATGACTGCACACTGAGACAGAGGACTCACTGGGAAGAACCCGGACTTAGACTTAGGTCGTGGAGCTGAGGAGAACGTGTGTGGAGCTGAGGGGAACGTGTGTGGAGCTGAGGAGAACGTGTGTGGAGCTGAGGGGAACGTGTGTGGAGCTGAGGAGAACGTGTGTGGAGCTGAGGGGAACATGTGTGGTGCTGAGAAGAAAGTGTGTGGTGCTGAGGGGAACGTGTGTGGAGCTGAGGGGAACGTGTGTGGAGCTGAGGGGAACGTGTGTGGAGCTGAGGGGAACGTGTGTGGAGCTGAGGGGAACGTGTGTGGAGCTGAGGAGAAAGTGTGTGGAGCTGAGGGGAACGTGTGTGGAGCTGAGGGGAACGTGTGTGGAGCTGAGGGGAACGTGTGTGGAGCTGAGGAGAACGTGTGTGGAGCTGAGGAGAAAGTGTGTGGAGCTGAGGAGAACGTGTGTGGAGCTGAGGAGAAAGTGTGTGGAGCTGAGGGGAACGTGTGTGGAGCTGAGGAGAACATGTGTGGAGCTGAGAGGAACGTGTGTGGAGCTGAGGGGAACGTGTGTGGAGCTGAAGAGAACGTGTGTGGAGCTGAGAAGAACATGTGTGGAGCTGAAGAGAACGTGTGTGGTGCTGAAGAGAACGTGTGTGGTGCTGAGGAGAACGTGTGTGGTGCTGAGGGGAATGTGTGTGGTGCTGAGGAAAATGTGTGTGGAGCTGAAGAGAACGTGTGTGGAGCTGAAGAGAACGTGTGTGGAGCTGAGGAGAACGTGTGTGGAGCTGAGGAGAACGTGTGTGGAGCTGAAGAGAACGTGTGTGGAGCTGAGGAGAACGTGTGTGGAGCTGAAGAGAACGTGTGTGGTGCTGAGGAGAACGTGTGTGGAGCTGAAGAGAACGTGTGTGGAGCTGAAGAGAACGTGTGTGGAGCTGAAGAGAACGTGTGTGGAGCTGAGGAAAACGTGTGTGGAGCTGAGGAGAACGTGTGGTGCTGAGGAGAACCCGTCAGCTCCTGGGAAAGCAACAGTCCTGATCCAAGTCCAGAGTCCAGTCCTAAACCGGGGCTGGAGTTCTGCCTCAGAACCAAAAGTTTAGAGAAAGACAGTTTCTTCAGAGAAAACTCCAAATTCGACTTTTTCTATAAAAAACTGGTGAGCTGTGATGAAAAACTTAAAATAATCCTTTACACAAGTTTTAACAAAGAACCTGACAAAAATAAAAACCTGGTCTGGTCCCGGGTCTGGTCCCGGGTCTGGTCCCGGGTCTGGTCCCGGGTCTGGTCCCGGGTCTGGTCCCGGGTCTGGTCCCGGGTCTGATCTCGGGTCTGGTCCCGGGTCTGGTCCCTGGTCTGGTCCCTGGTCTGATCCCTGGTCTGATCTCAGGTCTGGTCCCTGGTCTGGTCCCGGGTCTGGTCCCGGGTCTGATCTCTGGTCTGGTCCCTGGTCTGGTCCCTGGTCTGGTCCCGGGTCTGGTCTCAGGTCTGGTCCCTGGTCTGGTCCCTGGTCTGATCTCTGGTCTGGTCCCGGGTCTGGTCCCGGGTCTGGTCCCGGGTCTGGTCCCGGGTCTGGTCCCGGGTCTGGTCCCGGGTCTGGTCCCGGGTCTGGTCCCTGGTCTGATCTCTGGTCTGGTCCCTGGTCTGATCTCGGGTCTGGTCCCGGGTCTGGTCCCGGGTCTGGTCCCGGGTCTGGTCCCGGGTCTGGTCCCGGGTCTGATCTCAGGTCTGGTCCTGGGTCTGGTCCCTGGTCTGGTCCCTGGTCTGATCTCAGGTCTGGTCCCTGGTCTGGTCCCGGGTCTGGTCCCGGGTCTGGTCCCGGGTCTGGTCCCGGGTCTGGTCCCTGGTCTGGTCCCTGGTCTGATCTCTGGTCTGGATCTCTGGTCTGGTCCCGGGTCTGGTCCCGGGTCTGGTCCCGGGTCTGGTCCCTGGTCTGATCTCAGGTCTGGTCCCTGGTCTGATCTCAGGTCTGGTCCCTGGTCTGGTCCCTGGTCTGATCTCTGGTCTGGTCCCTGGTCTGGTCCCGGGTCTGGTCCCGGGTCTGGTCCCGGGTCTGATCTCAGGTCTGATCTCAGGTCTGGTCCCTGGTCTGGTCCCTGGTCTGATCTCAGGTCTGGTCCCTGGTCTGGTCCCTGGTCTGGTCCCGGGTCTGGTCTCAGGTCTGGTCCCTGGTCTGGTCCCTGGTCTGGTCCCTGGTCTGATCTCTGGTCTGGTCCCGGGTCTGGTCCCGGGTCTGGTCCCTGGTCTGGTCCCTGGTCTGATCTCTGGTCTGGTCCCTGGTCTGGTCCCTGGTCTGGTCCCGGGTCTGGTCCCGGGTCTGGTCCCGAGTCTGATCTCAGGTCTGATCTCAGGTCTGGTCCCTGGTCTGGTCCCTGGTCTGATCTCTGGTCTGGTCCCTGGTCTGGTCCCTGGTCTGGTCCCGGGTCTGGTCCCGGGTCTGATCTCAGGTCTGATCTCAGGTCTGGTCCCTGGTCTGGTCCCTGGTCTGGTCCCTGGTCTGGTCCCTGGTCTGATCTCAGGTCTGGTCTCAGGGCTGGTCTCAGGGCTGGTCTCAGGTCTGGTCCCGGGTCTGGTCCCGGGTCTGGTCTCAGGTCTGGTCTCAGGTCTGGTCTCAGGTCTGGTCCCGGGTCTGGTCCCGGGTCTGGTCCCGGGTCTGATCTCAGGTCTGATCTCAGGTCTGGTCCCTGGTCTGATCTCGGGTCTGGTCTCAGGTCTGGTCTCAGGTCTGGTCTCAGGTCTGGTCTCAGGTCTGGTCTCAGGTCTGGTCTCAGGTCTGGTCCCTGGTGTCCTTCCTGTGCTGCAGTACCTGGAGTGTCCAGTAGGAGACCTGGTGTTTACCGTAGAGCAGAGTCCCGGTCTGAGAGTCCAGGATCTGCGGCGCCCTTTGCAGGATCCTCTCTGCCACCAGCGTCGCACACGACCCCACGGGCTCCACGGCGACGGGACAGGAAGTGCCGGTTGTCATGGTGACCCGCTCCAGTCTGTGGTGATCAATGACCTCCACCACTGCCCCCTCCAGGTCACTGTCAGAACTGCAGCAAACAGTGTTGATGAGTTTTTGTTGTTTTCAGCGTTTTTGTCATAGTAGTTTTTAGCATGTTTTGTGTTGTTTTAAGCATTTTTGTTGTGTTTTAGCTGCATTTTAAGTGTTTTGTTTTAAGCGTGTTTTTGCTGCATTTTAAGTGTGTTTTTGTTGTGTTTTAAGCATGTTTTTGTTGTGTTTTAAGTGTGTTTTGTTATTTTCAGCGTTTTTGTCATGTTGCTAGTAGTTTTTAGCATGTTTTGTGTTGTTTTAAGCATGTTTTTTGTTGTGTTTTAGCTGCATTTTAAGTGTTTTTGTTGTGTTTTAAGTATTTTTGTTGCGTTTTAAGTGTGTTTTTGTTGTTTTCAGCGTTTTTGTCATGTTATTAGTAGTTTTTAGCATGTTTTGTGTTTTAAGCGTGTTTTTGTTGTGTTTTAAGCGTGTTTTGTTGTTTTAAGCATTTTTGTTGTTTTAAGCATTTTTGTTGTTTTAAGCGTTTTTGTTTTAAGCATTTTTGTCATGTTAGTAGTTTTTGGCATGTTTTGTGTTGTTTTAAGCATGTTTTTTGTTGTGTTTTAAGCGTGTTTTTGTTGATTTAAGCATGTTTTTGTTTTAAGCGTGTTTTTGTTGCATTTTAAGTATTTTTTGTTGCGTTTTAAGTGTGTTTTGTTGTTTTCAGCATTTTTGTCATGTTGCTAGTAGTTTTTAGCATGTTTTGTATTGTTTTAAGCGTGTTTTTGTATTGTTTCAAGTGTGTTTTTGTCTTTTAAGCATGTTTTGTTGTGTTTTAAGCGTGTTTGTTGTTTTATGCTTGTTTTTGCCGTGTCATACTCTGACAGCACGTTGTGGTCCACCAGCGTTAGCTTTAGACCTCGGTCTCGCTGAAGTCTTCTGAGATCCAGTTGGTCCCTGAACAGCAACAGATCTGAACTAAGTCCGGTTTTTCTGAGCAAAAACACAGAGTCGGACCTGAGAGCAAAGTCCGGCTCTGAGAGGTTCATCAGAGGGACCACCAAGACCTCACTGCAACAGGTCTGCAACAGAGAACAGGGTTTAGAGGGATCTGAACAGGTCTAGGAGGATCTGAACAGGTCTAGGAGGATCTGAACAGGTCTAGGAGGATCTGAACAGGTCTAGAAGGATCTGAACAGGTCTAGGAGGATCTGAACAGGTCTAGGAGGATCTAGGAGGATCTGAACAGGTCTAGGTGGATCTGAACAGGTCTAGAAGGATCTGAACAGGTCTAGGAGGATCTGAACAGGTCTAGGAGGATCTAGGAGGATCTGAACAGGTCTAGGTGGATCTGAACAGGTCTAGGAGGATCTGAACAGGTCTAGGAGGATCTGAACAGGTCTAGGAGGATCTGAACAGGTCTAGGAAGGATCTGAACAGGTCTAGGAGGATCTGAACAGGTCTAGAAGGATCTGAACAGGTCTAGGAGGATCTAAACAGGTCTAGAAGGATCTGAACAGGTCTAGGAGGATCTAGGAGGATCTGAACAGGTCTAGGTGGATCTGAACAGGTTCAGGGTTAGTACCTTGTGTAGGAAGTAGGCGTAGACCAGAGCACAGACCATCGAGTCCATGTCACAGGCCTCATTCCCCAGGACCACATGAACTGGACCAGAACCAGCGCCAGACTGAAACAGGAGAGGAAAAGGACTGTCAGGTCTTAACTAAACCAGGTCTGAACCAGGTCTGAACCGGGTCTAAACCGGGTCTGAACCGGGACTGAACCGGGTCTGAACCGGGTCTGAACCGGGACTAACTGGTTACCGTAATAACTGTGTAAAGGCGCAGTGCGTAACTTCAGAATGGACTAATGCTAATGCTAACTAGCTTCATGGAAACAGCGCAGAAACACGAGGCGCGTGTGCTGCCGGTGCGCGTGTGCTGCCGGTGCGCGTGTGCTGCCGGTGCGCGTGTGCTGCCGGTGCGCGTGTGCTGCCGGTGCGCGTGTGCGTTACCAGGACGTCCCGGCGGCAGCTCGAGAGGAACTGCTCCATCTGCGTTAGCCTTTAGCTTCAGACGCTAACGCTCAGTGCCGGGACTTCAGCCGCTCAGTGTCCGCCTCCTGCTCCGCGTAGCTCGGCCTCGCGATGACGGCGTCCCCGGAGCCGGCACCGTTACCTCCAGGGGCTTCCGCCGGGACTGAGGCCGGGACCGGGGCCGGGGCTACAGCGTCAGAGCCGGGTTAACCGTTAACCAGGAGGCTCCGCACATGACGCTCAGCGGCGGGGTGAAAGGTCACGCCTCAGGGCGTCATCAGCGGCGTCAGCGCCGCGCCGCGCCGCGCCGCTCCGAGATAAACAGAAAAACACTCAGCAACAAAACCGCAGCAGCGGCGCGCTCGGGCCATTCACAGATGAAGAAAGAACATTTGGAGAGAATATTTTCAAGTTTAAAGTCACAAATATATGAGATAACATTTTCGAGAATAAAAACCCCCAACTGTGATAGAAAAACTAGATCTGCCAGAGGAAAGTGGGGCCGTGGATTTGTTTTGGTTCTGCACTGATGAAGGAGAGAAAGTTCACAACAAAAACAGTTCATTTACAATCAGTTTCACGGCTTTGACAAAACATTTTATAGTCAACAGTAATACTACAGTACTACAGTACTATAGTATTATAGTAGTGCTACAGTACTACAGTATTATAGTAGTACTACAGTACTACAGTACTACAGTACTATAGTATTATAGTAGTACTACAGTACTACAGTACTATAGTATTATAGTAGTACTACAGTACTACAGTAAATGAGCTGCCTCGGGGAACATGCTGCAGATGTTTTGCCGCAGATGTTTTGCTGCAGATGTTTGCAGATGTTTTGCTGCAGATGTTTGCAGATGTTTTGCTGCAGATGTTTTGCCGCAGATGTTTTGCCGCAGATGTTTTGCCGCAGATGTTTTCTCTTGGTTTAGCAGTGGAAACTTTAATGGGCCTCATGCGACCGCTGTAACTTATTTTATTTTGTGTCTTCAGATTCGTGGATAAATGAATAAACGTCTGCAGGTGAATGGATGAATGGCTTTTTAACGGGAGTCATTTTTGTATTTACATCATTTTAAGAAAATAAACACTGAAATGGGTGATAAATTATAATTTTAATCAGAATAAAACTTATTCTATTGGTGGGACGTTATTGTTTTATTCTTTGATGATAATAAATGAGCGCGTGGTGATGTCATAAACCTCTGTTTAGAGTCAGACCAACATTTAGGATTCATAACAAAATCTGCAAATGTGTGATATTTACATTTGTCCATACAAAAAAATGACAGTAAAAACTAAACCGGCAGCAGTAAACTTTCATGCACACGCGCTTCGTCTCTCTGTAGAACTTTCTGAACTCTGTAGAATTCATTTTCATACGAGAGTAAAAAGATTCGGCTCCTGTCGTTCAGGGTGAAGAGCCGTTCATGAACAGCTCTGTTCCCTCGGAGTTTGTCTCAAAAATCCAGTTAATCATAAAAAGTACAGCAACATTTTATATTTAAAACAGTAAATAATAATTCTCTTGTATTTTTTTTCTTTTAAACTCCAATTAAAAAATAAAAATGAAAAAATAAAATGCCAAAATAAATAATCATAAAAGAAATAAATAATGACTTGCCTTGATTATCTGTTTTATATATATTTATGTTCTTAATAAACTTAAACAATGATATAATAATAATCCTTCTGTGAATAATAAACTCATAATAAACAAAGGAAAAATAAAATCATGTGAATAATTTCCCCCTGCAGTGCGCTCGCTTACCTGTAGGGGTCGCCGTACCCCCGCTCTCGCCAGCTGTGGCTCGCGGGAGGAGCAGACTACATTTCCCAGCGGCCCCTGCGGCTCCTGCAGCAGCGGGGGGGCGGAGCTTTACCTGTCCACACCTGAAGCGGCTCCAGGAAGAGACCGAGCCCCGCCGCAGCCTCTGGGACCGAACCCGGACCAGGACCCGGACCAGGACCCGGACCAGGACCCGGACCAGGACCAGGACCAGGACTGAACCGGACCAGGACCGCGCTCTGCCGCAGCGCACGCGCACGGACACGCGCACAGAAAGTTTTCAGGATTAAGTGAAGCAGGAAGTTTTCCCAAAATGGTGAGTTCAGTCTGACCCAGTTTAAACCTGACTAAATCCTGCCGAGAACTAGTCCTGGTCTAGTCCTGGTCTAGTCCTGGTCTAGTCCTGGTCTAGTCCTGGTCTAGTCCTGGTCTAGTCCTGGTCTAGTCTTAGTCTAGACCTGTTCTAATCCTGGGTTAATTCTGGTCTAGTCCTGGTTTTGATTTTATTTTAACTGTAAGGTCCTGTGGTGCACACCAAATTTACTAATTATAAAAATACTACTACTACTAATATTACTACAAATAGTACTACTACAAATAGTACTACTACAAATAGTACTACTACAAATAGTACTACTACAAATGGTACTGCCACTGTAAACACGGCTCTGAGTTCAGAGTTGGTTCCTGAATGAAGCAGAGGATTCCCTTCATACCAGATTCCTGTGGGATCTTGTCCCGGAGCTCGCCCCGACACGCCGCGGTTTTCCAAGCTGAGGGTCGGGCCCAGAGGTGGGCCGCAAGGGAAAACTAAATACTTGTGGTGGGACTCGATTTAAAAAATGAGTCTAATTAATTACAGGCTTTGTAATTAATTAATCGCGATTAATTGCATTTTTATTAAATAGCAATATTTATGTCAGAAATAAAATAAAGAAGTTTGTTCTCAGATTTTAACCTGAAAACAAACCAACGCTGCCTCCGGTGCAGCAGTAACACGCAGCGCTCCTCTCTCCTCCTGTGCTCCTCCTGTGCTCCTCCTCTGTCTCCTCCTGTCTCCTCCTGTGCTCCTCCTGTCTCCTCCTCCTGTGCTCCTCCTCTGTCTCCTCCTGTGCTCCTCCTCTGTCTCCTCCTGTCTCCTCCTCTGTCTCCTCCTGTGCTCCTCCTGTGCTCCTCCTCTGTCTCCTCCTGTGCTTCTCCTGTGCTCCTCCTCTGTCTCCTCCTGTGCTCCTCCTCTGTCTCCTCCTGTCTCCTCCTCCTGTGCTCCTCCTGTGCTCCTCCTCTGTCTCCTCCTGTCTCCTCCTCTGTCTCCTCCTGTGCTCCTCCTGTGCTCCTCCTCTGTCTCCTCCTCTGTCTCTTCCTCTGTCTCCTCCTGTGCTCCTCCTCTGTCTCCTCCTCTGTCTCCTCCTCTGTCTCTTCCTCTGTCTCCTCCTGTGCTCCTCCTCTGTCTCCTCCTCTGTCTCCTCCTGTGCTCCTCCTGTGCTCCTCCTCTGTCTCCTCCTCTGTCTCTTCCCCTGTCTCCTCCTGTGCTCCTCCTGTGCTCCTCCTCTGTCTCCTCCTGTGCTCCTCCTGTGCTCCTCCTCTGTCTCCTCCTGTGCTCCTCCTCTGTCTCCTCCTGTGCTCCTCCTGTGCTCCTCCTCTGTCTCCTCCTGTGCTCCTCCTCTGTCTCTTCCTCTGTCTCCTGTGCTCCTCCTCTGTCTCCTCCTGTGCTCCTCCTGTGCTCCTCCTCTGTCTCCTCCTGTGCTCCTCCTCTGTCTCCTCCTCTGTCTCTTCCTCTGTCTCCTCCTGTGCTCCTCCTCTGTCTCCTCCTCTGTCTCTTCCTCTGTCTCCTCCTCTGTCTCTTCCTCTGTCTCCTCCTGTGCTCCTCCTCTGTCTCCTCCTGTGCTCCTCCTCTGTCTCCTCCTGTGCTCCTCCTGTGCTCCTCCTCTGTCTCCTCCTCTGTCTCCTCCTGTGCTCCTCCTGTGCTCCTCCTCTGTCTCTTCCTCTGTCTCCTCCTGTGCTCCTCCTCTGTCTCCTCCTGTGCTCCTCCTCTGTCTCCTCCTCTGTCTCCTCCTGTGCTCCTCCTCTGTCTCCTCCTGTGCTCCTCCTCTGTCTCCTCCTGTGCTCCTCCTCTGTCTCCTCCTGTGCTCCTCCTCTGTCTCCTCCTGTGCTCCTCCTCTGTCTCTTCCTCTGTCTCCTCCTGTGCTCCTCCTCTTCTCCTCCTGTGCTCCTCCTGTGCTCCTCCTCTGTCTCCTCCTGTGCTCCTCCTGTGCTCCTCCTCTGTCTCCTCCTGTGCTCCTCCTGTGCTCCTCCTCTGTCTCTTCCTCTGTCTCCTCCTGTGCTCTTCCTCTGTCTCCTCCTGTGCTCCTCCTCTGTCTCCTCCTGTGCTCCTCCTCTGTCTCCTCCTGTGCTCCTCCTCTGTCTCTTCCTCTGTCTCCTCCTGTGCTCCTCCTCTGTCTCCTCCTGTGCTCCTCCTGTGCTCCTCCTCTGTCTCCTCCTGTGCTCCTCCTCTGTCTCCTCCTCTGTCTCTTCCTCTGTCTCCTCCTGTGCTCCTCCTCTGTCTCCTCCTCTGTCTCTTCCTCTGTCTCCTCCTCTGTCTCTTCCTCTGTCTCCTCCTGTGCTCCTCCTCTGTCTCCTCCTGTGCTCCTCCTCTGTCTCCTCCTGTGCTCCTCCTCTGTCTCCTCCTCTGTCTCCTCCTGTGCTCCTCCTGTGCTCCTCCTCTGTCTCCTCCTGTGCTCCTCCTCTGTCTCTTCCTCTGTCTCCTCCTGTGCTCCTCCTCTGTCTCCTCCTGTGCTCCTCCTCTGTCTCCTCCTGTGCTCCTCCTCTGTCTCCTCCTCTGTCTCCTCCTGTGCTCCTCCTCTTCTCCTCCTGTGCTCCTCCTGTGCTCCTCCTCTGTCTCCTCCTGTGCTCCTCCTGTGCTCCTCCTGTGCTCCTCCTCTGTCTCCTCCTGTGCTCCTCCTGTGCTCCTCCTCTGTCTCTTCCTCTGTCTCCTCCTGTGCTCCTCCTCTGTCTCTTCCTCTGTCTCCTCCTGTGCTCTTCCTCTGTCTCCTCCTGTGCTCCTCCTCTGTCTCCTCCTGTGCTCCTCCTCTGTCTCCTCCTGTGCTCCTCCTCTGTCTCCTCCTGTGCTCCTCCTCTGTCTCCTCCTGTGACCTCCTCGTGGACCTGTCCTCTGTCTCCTGTCGTCCCTCAGCTGAGAACGATCAGAGACGAGCGGCGCGTTTGGAACTGAAGGGAAAATGACACTGCCTCTCCTCTGCATCACCTCTGCATCTCCTCTGCATCTCCTCTGCATCTCCTCTGCATCTCCTCTGCCTCTCCTCTGCATCACTTCTGCCTCTCCTCTGCATCACCTCTGCATCTCCTCTGCATCTCCTCTGCCTCTCCTCTGCATCTCCTCTGCATCTCCTCTGCATCTCCTCTGCCTCTCCTCTGCATCACTTCTGCCTCTCCTCTGCATCACCTCTGCATCTCCTCTGCATCTCCTCTGCATCTCCTCTGCCTCTCCTCTGCATCACTTCTGCCTCTCCTCTGCATCACCTCTGCATCTCCTCTGCATCTCCTCTGCATCTCCTCTGCATCTCCTCTGCATCACTTCTGCCTCTCCTCTGCATCTCCTCTGCATCTCCTCTGCATCTCCTCTGCCTCTCCTCTGCATCACTTCTGCCTCTCCTCTGCATCTCCTCTGCATCACCTCTGCCTCTCCTCTGCATCACCTCTGCATCACCTCTGCCTCTCCTCTGCATCTCCTCTGCATCTCCTCTGCATCTCCTCTGCCTCTCCTCTGCCTCTCCTCTGCATCTCCTCTGCATCTCCTCTGCATCACTTCTGCCTCTCCTCTGCATCTCCTCTGCATCACCTCTGCCTCTCCTCTGCATCACCTCTGCATCTCCTCTGCCTCTCCTCTGCATCTCCTCTGCATCACCTCTGCATCTCCTCTGCATCACCTCTGCATCTCCTCTGCATCTCCTCTGCATCTCCTCTGCATCACCTCTGCCTCTCTTCTGCATCTCCTCTGCATCACCTCTGCATCTCCTCTGCATCTCCTCTGCATCTCCTCTGCCTCTCCTCTGCATCTCCTCTGCATCTCCTCTGCCTCTCCTCTGCCTCTCCTCTGCATCTCCTCTGCATCTCCTCTGCATCACCTCTGCCTCTCCTCTGCATCACCTCTGCATCTCCTCTGCATCTCCTCTGCCTCTCCTCTGCATCTCCTCTGCATCACCGCTGCATCTCCTCTGCATCTCCTCTGCATCTCCTCTGCCTCTCCTCTGCCTCTCCTCTGCATCTCCTCTGCATCTCCTCTGCATCACCTCTGCATCTCCTCTGCATCACCTCTGCATCTCCTCTGCCTCTCCTCTGCATCTCCTCTGCATCTCCTCTGCATCTCCTCTGCCTCTCCTCTGCATCTCCTCTGCATCTCCTCTGCATCTCCTCTGCATCACCTCTGCCTCTCCTCTGCATCACCTCTGCATCTCCTCTGCATCTCCTCTGCCTCTCCTCTGCATCTCCTCTGCATCTCCTCTGCATCACCTCTGCCTCTCCTCTGCATCACCTCTGCATCTCCTCTGCCTCTCCTCTGCCTCTCCTCTGCCTCTCCTCTGCATCTCCTCTGCATCACCGCTGCATCTCCTCTGCCTCTCCTCTGCCTCTCCTCTGCATCACCTCTGCATCTCCTCTGCCTCTCCTCTGCATCTCCTCTGCATCTCCTCTGCATCTCCTCTGCATCACCTCTGCATCTCCTCTGCATCTCCTCTGCATCTCCTCTGCATCACCTCTGCATCACCTCTGCATCTCCTCTGCATCTCCTCTGCATCACCTCTGCCTCTCCTCTGCATCACCTCTGCATCTCCTCTGCCTCTCCTCTGCATCTCCTCTGCATCTCCTCTGCATCTCCTCTGCATCACCTCTGCATCTCCTCTGCATCTCCTCTGCATCTCCTCTGCATCTCCTCTGCATCTCCTCTGCCTCTCCTCTGCCTCTCCTCTGCCTCTCCTCTGCATCTCCTCTGCCTCTCCTCTGCCTCTCCTCTGCCTCTCCTCTGCATCTCCTCTGCATCTCCTCTGCCTCTCCTCTGCATCACCTCTGCATCTCCTCTGCATCACCTCTGCCTCTCCTCTGCATCACCTCTGCCTCTCCTCTGCATCTCCTCTGCATCTCCTCTGCATCACCTCTGCCTCTCCTCTGCCTCTCCTCTGCATCACCTCTGCCTCTCCTCTGCCTCTCCTCTGCATCTCCTCTGCATCTCCTCTGCCTCTCCTCTGCATCACCTCTGCCTCTCCTCTGCCTCTCCTCTGCATCTCCTCTGCATCTCCTCTGCCTCTCCTCTGCATCTCCTCTGCCTCTCCTCTGCATCACCTCTGCATCTCCTCTGCCTCTCCTCTGCCTCTCCTCTGCATCACCTCTGCATCTCCTCTGCATCACCTCTGCCTCTCCTCTGCATCACCTCTGCCTCTCCTCTGCATCTCCTCTGCATCTCCTCTGCATCACCTCTGCCTCTCCTCTGCATCTCCTCTGCATCTCCTCTGCATCTCCTCTGCATCACCTCTGCATCTCCTCTGCATCTCCTCTGCATCACCTCTGCCTCTACTCTGCATCTCCTCTGCATCTCCTCTGCCTCACCTCTGCCTCACCTCTGCATCACCTCTGCATCACCTCTGCATCTCCTCTGCATTTCCTCTGCATCTCCTCTGCATCTCCTCTGCATCACCTCTGCATCTCCTCTGCATCTCCTCTGCATCACCTCTGCCTCTACTCTGCATCTCCTCTGCATCTCCTCTGCATCACCTCTGCATCTCCTCTGCATCTCCTTCGCATCACCTCTGCCTCACCTCTGCCTCACCTCTGCATCACCTCTGCATCACCTCTGCATCTCCTCTGCATTTCCTCTGCATCACCTCTGCATCTCCTCTGCATCTCCTTCGCATCACCTCTGCCTCACCTCTGCATCACCTCTGCATCTCCTCTGCCTCTCCTCTGCATCTCCTCTGCATCTCCTCTGCCTCTCCTCTGCATCTCCTCTGCCTCTCCTCTGCATCACCTCTGCATCTCCTTTGCATCTCCTCTGCCTCTCCTCTGCATCACCTCTGCATCTCCTCTGCATCACCTCTGCATCTCCTCTGCATCTCCTCTGCATCTCCTCTGCATCTCCTCTGCATCACCTCTGCATCACCTCTGCATCTCCTCTGCATCTCCTCTGCATCTCCTCTGCATCACCTCTGCATCTCCTCTGCATCTCCTCTGCATCTCCTCTGCATCTCCTCTGCATCACCTCTGCATCTCCTCTGCATCACCTCTGCCTCTCCTCTGCATCTCCTCTGCATCACCTCTGCATCTCCTCTGCATCTCCTCTGCATCTCCTCTGCATCTCCTCTGCATCACCTCTGCATCACCTCTGCATCTCCTCTGCATCTCCTCTGCATCACCTCTGCATCACCTCTGCATCTCCTCTGCATCTCCTCTGCATCTCCTCTGCATCTCCTCTGCATCTCCTCTGCATCACCTCTGCATCTCCTCTGCATCTCCTCTGCATCTCCTCTGCATCTCCTCTGCATCTCCTCTGCATCACCTCTGCATCACCTCTGCATCACCTCTGCATCTCCTCTGCATCACCTCTGCCTCTCCTCTGCATCTCCTCTGCATCACCTCTGCATCTCCTCTGCATCTCCTCTGCCTCTCCTCTGCATCTCCTCTGCATCTCCTCTGCCTCTCCTCTGCCTCTCCTCTGCATCTCCTCTGCATCTCCTCTGCATCACCTCTGCCTCTCCTCTGCATCACCTCTGCATCTCCTCTGCATCTCCTCTGCCTCTCCTCTGCATCTCCTCTGCATCACCGCTGCATCTCCTCTGCATCTCCTCTGCATCTCCTCTGCATCTCCTCTGCCTCTCCTCTGCATCACCTCTGCATCTCCTCTGCATCTCCTCTGCATCTCCTTTGCCTCTCCTCTGCATCTCCTCTGCATCTCCTCTGCCTCTCCTCTGCCTCTCCTCTGCCTCTCCTCTGCATCTCCTCTGCATCTCCTCTGCATCTCCTCTGCTCTCCTCTGCATCACCTCTGCATCTCCTCTGCCTCACTCTGCATCTCTCTGCCTCTCCTCTGCATCTCCTCTGCATCTCCTCTGCATCACCTCTGCCTCTCCTCTGCCTCACCTCTGCATCTCCTCTGCATCTCCTCTGCCTCTCCTCTGCATCTCCTCTGCCTCTCCTCTGCATCTCCTCTGCATCACCGCTGCATCTCCTCTGCCTCTCCTCTGCCTCTCCTCTGCATCACCTCTGCATCTCCTCTGCCTCTCCTCTGCATCTCCTCTGCATCTCCTCTGCATCACCTCTGCCTCTCCTCTGCATCTCCTCTGCATCTCCTCTGCATCCTCTGCATCACCTCTGCATCACCTCTGCATCTCCTCTGCCTCTCCTCTGCCTCATCCTCTGCATCTCCTCTGCCTCTCCTCTGCATCTCCTCTGCATCTCCTCTGCATCTCCTCTGCATCTCCTCTGCATCTCCTCTGCATCTCCTCTGCATCACCTCTGCATCTCCTCTGCATCATCCTCTGCCTCTCCTCTGCATCACCTCTGCATCTCCTCTGCATTCACTCTGCCTCTCCTCTGCATCACCTCTGCCTCTCCTCTGCATCTCCTCTGCATCTCCTCTGCATCTCCTCTGCCTCTCCTCTGCATCTCCTCTGCATCTCCTCTGCATCTCCTCTGCATCTCCTCTGCATCTCCTCTGCACTCTCCTCTGCATCTACCTCTGCATCTCCTCTGCATCTCCTCTGCATCTCCTCTGCATCACCTCTGCATCTCCTCTGCATCTCTTCAGCATCACCTCTGCCTCACCTCTGCCTCACTCTGCATCACCTCTGCATCTCCTCTGCATTCCTCTGCATCTCCTCTGCATCTCCTCTGCCTCTCCTCTGCTCATCACCTCTGCATCTCCTCTGCATCCTGCCTCTCCTCTGCATCTCCTCTGCATCTCCTCTGCATCTCCTCTGCATCTCCTCTGCAATCTCCTCTGCATCTCCTCTGCCTCTCCTCTGCATCTCCTCTGCCTCTCCTCTGCATCTCCTCTGCATCCTCTGCTCTCCCTGCATCACCTCTGCCTCTCCTCTGCATCTCCTCTGCATCTCCTCTGCATCTCCTCTGCATCTCCTCTGCATCTCCTCTGCATCTCCTCTGCATCACCTCTGCCTCTCCTCTGCATCTCCTCTGCATCTCCTCTGCATCACCTCTGCATCTCCTCTGCATCTCCTCTGCATCACCTCTGCCTCACCTCTGCCTCACCTCTGCATCACCTCTGCATCTCCTCTGCATCTCCTCTGCATCTCCTCTGCATCTCCTCTGCCTCTCCCCTTCCGTAAACCAGGTCTAAACCAGGACTAAACCAGGTCTAAACCAGGACTAAACCAGGACTAAACCAGGACTAAACCAGGTCTAAACCAGGACTAAACCAGGTCTAAACCTGGTCTAAACCAGGACTAAATCAGGACTAAACCAGGACTAAACCAGGACTAAACCAGGACTAAACCAGGTCTAAACCAGGTCTAAACCAGGACTGAACCAGGACTAAACCAGGTCTAAACCAGGTCTAAACCAGGTCTAAACCAGGTCTAAACCAGGACTGAACCAGGTCTAAACCAGGTCTAAACCAGGTCTAAACCAGGACTAAACCAGGTCTAAACCAGGACTAAACCAGGACTAAACCAGGACTAAACCAGGTCTAAACCAGGACTAAACCAGGTCTAAACCAGGACTAAACCAGGACTAAACCAGGACTAAACCAGGACTAAACCAGGTCTAAACCAGGACTAAACCAGGACTAAACCAGGACTAAACCAGGTCTAAACCAGGTCTAAACCAGGACTAAACCAGGACTAAACCAGGTCTAAACCAGGACTAAACCAGGACTGAACCAGGTCTAAACCAGGTCTAAACCAGGACTGAACCAGGTCTAAACCAGGTCTAAACCAGGACTAAACCAGGACTAAACCAGGACTAAACCAGGACTAAACCAGGTCTAAACCAGGACTAAACCAGGACTGAACCAGGTCTAAACCAGGTCTAAACCAGGACTAAACCAGGTCTAAACCAGGTCTAAACCAGGACTAAACCAGGACTGAACCAGGTCTAAACCAGGTCTAAACCAGGACTGAACCAGGTCTAAACCAGGTCTAAACCAGGTCTAAACCAGGACTAAACCAGGACTAAACCAGGACTAAACCAGGTCTAAACCAGGTCTAAACCAGGACTGAACCAGGACTAAACCAGGTCTAAACCAGGTCTAAACCAGGTCTAAACCAGGACTGAACCAGGTCTAAACCAGGTCTAAACCAGGTCTAAACCAGGACTAAACCAGGTCTAAACCAGGACTAAACCAGGACTAAACCAGGACTAAACCAGGACTAAACCAGGTCTAAACCTGGTCTAAACCAGGACTAAATCAGGACTAAACCAGGACTAAACCAGGACTAAACCAGGACTAAACCAGGTCTAAACCAGGTCTAAACCAGGACTGAACCAGGTCTAAACCAGGTCTAAACCAGGACTGAACCAGGTCTAAACCAGGTCTAAACCAGGTCTAAACCAGGACTAAACCAGGACTAAACCAGGACTAAACCAGGTCTAAACCAGGTCTAAACCAGGACTGAACCAGGACTAAACCAGGTCTAAACCAGGTCTAAACCAGGTCTAAACCAGGACTGAACCAGGTCTAAACCAGGTCTAAACCAGGTCTAAACCAGGACTAAACCAGGTCTAAACCAGGACTAAACCAGGACTAAACCAGGACTAAACCAGGTCTAAACCAGGACTAAACCAGGTCTAAACCTGGTCTAAACCAGGACTAAATCAGGACTAAACCAGGACTAAACCAGGACTAAACCAGGACTAAACCAGGTCTAAACCAGGTCTAAACCAGGACTGAACCAGGACTAAACCAGGTCTAAACCAGGTCTAAACCAGGTCTAAACCAGGTCTAAACCAGGACTGAACCAGGTCTAAACCAGGTCTAAACCAGGTCTAAACCAGGACTAAACCAGGTCTAAACCAGGACTAAACCAGGACTAAACCAGGACTAAACCAGGTCTAAACCAGGACTAAACCAGGTCTAAACCAGGACTAAACCAGGACTAAACCAGGACTAAACCAGGACTAAACCAGGTCTAAACCAGGACTAAACCAGGTCTAAACCAGGACTAAACCAGGTCTAAACCAGGACTAAACCAGGACTAAACCAGGTCTAAACCAGGTCTAAACCAGGTCTAAACCAGGACTAAACCAGGACTAAACCAGGTCTAAACCAGGACTAAACCAGGACTGAACCAGGTCTAAACCAGGTCTAAACCAGGACTGAACCAGGTCTAAACCAGGTCTAAACCAGGTCTAAACCAGGACTAAACCAGGACTAAACCAGGACTAAACCAGGTCTAAACCAGGTCTAAACCAGGACTGAACCAGGACTAAACCAGGTCTAAACCAGGTCTAAACCAGGTCTAAACCAGGACTGAACCAGGTCTAAACCAGGTCTAAACCAGGTCTAAACCAGGACTAAACCAGGTCTAAACCAGGACTAAACCAGGACTAAACCAGGACTAAACCAGGACTAAACCAGGTCTAAACCTGGTCTAAACCAGGACTAAATCAGGACTAAACCAGGACTAAACCAGGACTAAACCAGGACTAAACCAGGTCTAAACCAGGTCTAAACCAGGACTGAACCAGGTCTAAACCAGGTCTAAACCAGGACTGAACCAGGTCTAAACCAGGTCTAAACCAGGTCTAAACCAGGACTGAACCAGGACTAAACCAGGTCTAAACCAGGTCTAAACCAGGACTGAACCAGGACTAAACCAGGTCTAAACCAGGTCTAAACCAGGTCTAAACCAGGACTGAACCAGGTCTAAACCAGGTCTAAACCAGGTCTAAACCAGGACTAAACCAGGTCTAAACCAGGACTAAACCAGGACTAAACCAGGACTAAACCAGGTCTAAACCAGGACTAAACCAGGTCTAAACCTGGTCTAAACCAGGACTAAATCAGGACTAAACCAGGACTAAACCAGGACTAAACCAGGACTAAACCAGGTCTAAACCAGGTCTAAACCAGGACTGAACCAGGACTAAACCAGGTCTAAACCAGGTCTAAACCAGGTCTAAACCAGGTCTAAACCAGGACTGAACCAGGTCTAAACCAGGTCTAAACCAGGTCTAAACCAGGACTAAACCAGGTCTAAACCAGGTCTAAACCAGGACTAAACCAGGTCTAAACCAGGTCTAGACCAGGTCTAAACCAGGTCTAAACCAGGACTGAACCAGGTCTAAACCAGGTCTAAACCAGGTCTAAACCAGGACTAAACCAGGTCTAAACCAGGACTAAACCAGGACTAAACCAGGACTAAACCAGGTCTAAACCAGGACTAAACCAGGTCTAAACCAGGACTAAACCAGGACTAAACCAGGACTAAACCAGGTCTAAACCTGGTCTAAACCAGGTCTAAACCAGGTCTTAAACCAGGACTAAACCAGGTCTAAACCAGGACTAAACCAGGACTAAACCAGGACTAAACCAGGTCTAAACCAGGACTAAACCAGGTCTAAACCAGGTCTAAACCAGGACTAAACCAGGACTAAACCAGGTCTAAACCAGGACTAAACCAGGTCTAAACCTGGTCTAAACCAGGACTAAACCAGGACTAAACCAGGACTAAACCAGGACTAAACCAGGACTAAACCAGGTCTAAACCAGGACTAAACCAGGACTAAACCAGGACTAACCTGGCAGTGGTTGAGGATGACGATGCCTGAGTTTTTGTAGTTCTTCTTCTTGACTTTATATTTGTGGTTGATGCAGGGCCACTGGACCTGGAGCAGAGACATTAACACAACACATTATTTATTATTATTCATATTTACTCTTCTTTTATGTCAATAAATACAACTTTACAGTTAAATGTCATTCTTTTATATTAAAGTGAAACAAAACAAAACCATATAATTTTCCATGATTTAATGTCAGCTGTCACCACAATGTTCCCACTCAGTTTTGGTCGTTAAAATAAAATACTTCCTTCCTTTTGGTCCCTTGGTCTCCAGATTTGTTGGTCATTAATAAATAAATCTGAATCTTAAATAAAATGTAATAATAATAATAATAATAATAATAATGAATAAAAACCTGTACAATAGGTCCCCCATGGGGCCAGGACTCCCCTGCAAAAGAGATTCTGAATCTCAGTGGAACTTTCCTGGTTAAATAAATAAATTAAAAAAAGTCTAAAAAATAAAATAAAATAAAATAAAATAAAATAAAATAAATAAATAAATAAATAAATAAATAAATAAATAAATAATATGCTGTATTGAGCAGGTTTCTGTCCCCATCAGTGCTCTGCTCCTTCACTGAGCCCAGGCCGCTGCAGGGCATTCTGGGAGATGCAGTCCATCTGTCGTCTGTGTAATGAGGCCTCTGGGAGATCCCCAGTCCCGGTCCCGGTCTCGGTCCCGGTCTCCTCTCTGCGGTCCTCAGCGTCTCACTCAGACCCATCATCCTCAGTCTGCAGCTGAAGTGATCGACTCCGGTCCCGAGTCTCCGGGGACCGAGACCAACTCCAGTCCCGAGTCTCTGGGGACCGAGACCGGCTCCGGTCCCGAGTCTCTGGGGACCGAGACCGGCTCCGGTCCCGAGTCTCTGGGGACCGCTCTGAGACGGGACCATGAATTAAACTGACAGAACAAGACCAGGGACTTCCCCTGGATCCAGAATTAGACCAGGAGATCCTCAGAGAAACAGGACCAAAACAAGGACTAAACCCGGTCCAACCCAGGTCTAAACCCGGTCTAACCCGGTCTAACCCGGTCTAAACCCGGTCTAAACCCGGTCTAACCCGGTCTAACCCCGGTCTAAACCCGGTCTAACCCGGTCTAAACCCGGTCTAACCCGGTCTAACCCGGTCTAAACCCGGTCTAACCCGGTCTAAACCCGGTCTAACCCGGTCTAACCCGGTCTAACCCGGTCTAAACCCGGTCTAAACCCGGTCTAAACCCGGTCTAAACCCGGTCTAAACCCGGTCTAACCCGGTCTAACCCGGTCTAAACCCGGTCTAACCCGGTCTAACCCGGTCTAAACCCGGTCTAACCCGGTCTAAACCCGGTCTAACCCGGTCTAACCCGGTCTAAACCCGGTCTAACCCGGTCTAACCCGGTCTAAACCCGGTCTAACCCGGTCTAACCCGGTCTAAACCCGGTCTAACCCGGTCTAACCCGGTCTAAACCCGGTCTAACCCGGTCTAACCCGGTCTAAACCCGGTCTAACCCGGTCTAACCCGGTCTAAACCCGGTCTAACCCGGTCTAACCCGGTCTAAACCCGGTCTAACCCGGTCTAACCCGGTCTAAACCCGGTCTAACCCGGTCTAACCCGGTCTAAACCCGGTCTAACCCGGTCTAACCCGGTCTAAACCCGGTCTAACCCGGTCTAACCCGGTCTAAACCCGGTCTAACCCGGTCTTACCTGCCGTCCCTCGCTTGCGGCTCTCATCTCGTTGAACGTGGCCTCGAATTCTCCGATGTAGTCGTGTTTCCCGTTGGAGTCCCAGTCCCAGACCGTGCA
Organism: Bostrychus sinensis; assembly: GCA_020698575.1. Classification (NCBI taxonomy): domain Eukaryota; kingdom Metazoa; phylum Chordata; class Actinopteri; order Gobiiformes; family Eleotridae; genus Bostrychus; species Bostrychus sinensis. The sequence continues at coordinate 587,020 of CM036247.1, forward strand.
CTGGATCAGGAACAAACAGAGGACTATCAGAGGACCGGGTCCAGGACCGGGACCAGGTTCGGGACCAGGTCCAGGACCAGGTCCAGGACCAGGACTACTGTGGTAGTGTTTTTTCCTGATCTCCCTCAGACTCTGGCTCAGTGGCTGCGGTGCAGATGTTAAATTATAAAAAGTGAAGAAACATTTTAAAGAGCTGCATTTTTATTGTTTCTTGTTAAAATCCTTGAGTAAAAAACACAATCACACTTTGCCAAAATCCTTTGTGTGATGAAAGCTGGTGTTTCTGTAAAAACGCGGCACACGGACGTGAAAATGTGAATTTTATGACGGCGTAGTTTAGATTCTGAATTTGGCAAACCAACTGTGGACTGGAAAATAAACACTTCACATTTTTTATTTAGAAATTTTAATCACTGAAAAAATGCAGTTTAAATTAGAAACTGAAAGTTCAGTTCTTCTGTCGTCTGAGCTCGGGTTCTTCTGTCGTCTGAGCTCAGGTTCTTCTGTCATCTGAACTCAGGTTCTTCTGTCGTCTGAGCTCAGGTTCTTCTGTCGCCTGAGCTCAGGTTCTTCTGTCGTCTGAGCTCAGGTTCTTCTGTCGTCTGAGCTCAGGTTCTTCTGTCGTCTGAGCTCAGGTTCTCCTGTCGTCTGAGCTCAGGTTCTTCTGTCGTCTGAGCTCAGGTTCTTCTGTCGTCTGAGCTCAGGTTCTTCTGTCGTCTGAACTCAGGTTCTTCTGTCGTCTGAGCTCAGGTTCTTGTCGTCTGAGCTCAGGTTCTTCTGTCGTCTGAGCTCAGGTTCTTCTGTCGCCTGAGCTCAGGTTCTTCTGTCGTCTGAGCTCAGGTTCTTCTGTCGTCTGAGCTCAGGTTCTTCTGTCGTCTGAGCTCAGGTTCTTCTGTCGTCTGAGCTCAGGTTCTTCTGTCGTCTGAGCTCAGGTTCTTCTGTCGTCTGAGCTCAGGTTCTTCTGTCGTCTGAGCTCAGGTTCTTCTGTCGTCTGAACTCAGGTTCTTCTGTCGTCTGAGCGCAGGTTCTTGTCGTCTGAGCTCAGGTTCTTCTGTCGTCTGAGCTCAGGTTCTTCTGTCGTCTGAGCTCAGGTTCTTCTGTCGTCTGAGCTCAGGTTCTTCTGTCGTCTGACCTCAGGTTCTTCTGTCGTCTGAGCTCAGGTTCTTCTGTCGTCTGAACTCAGGTTCTTCTGTCGTCTGAGCTCAGGTTCTTCTGTCGTCTGAGCTCAGGTTCTTCTGTCGTCTGAACTCAGGTTCTTCTGTCGCGGAACTCAGGTTCTTCTGTCATCTGAGCTCAGGTTCTTCTGTCGTCTGAGCTCAGGTTCTTCTGTCGTCTGAGCTCAGGTTCTTCTGTCGTCTGAGCTCAGGTTCTGTCGTCTGAGCTCAGGTTCTTCTGTCGTCTGAGCTCAGGTTCTTCTGTCGTCTGAGCTCAGGTTCTGTCGTCTGAGCTCAGGTTCTTCTGTCGTCTGAGCTCAGGTTCTGTCGTCTGAACTCAGGTTCTTCTGTCGTCTGAGCTCAGGTTCTTCTGTTGCGGAACTCAGGTTCTTCTGTCATCTGAGCTGAGGTTCTTCTGTCGCGGAACTCAGGTTCTTCTGTCATCTGAGCTCAGGTTCTTCTGTCATCTGAGCTCAGGTTCTTCTGTCGCAGAACTCAGGTTCTTCTGTCGCCTGAGCTCAGGTTCTTCTGTCGTCTGAGCTCAGGTTCTTCTGTCGTCTGAGCTCAGGTTCTTCTGTCGTCTCCTCAGCTCAGCAGCGCGGTTCTTCTTTTGCCTGAGCTGAGGTTCTCCTCCACAGCAGAGTCTCTGTGGGGTCGTTATAAATTCATGAGGAGATTCCTGTTTGTAAAGATCATTATTGTTTATCTCTCTGTGAATGTTTCTGTCCCCTTCAGAGAAACAGGAGCTCGTCAGAAAAAAGCTCATTAGGAACAGCTTCAGGATCCACTCCACTACTGTCAGGAGAAAAGACCTAGTTTAGACCTGGTTTAGACCTGGTTGAGTCCTGGTTTAGTCCTGGTTTAGACCTGGTTTAGTCCTGGTTTAGTCCTGGTTTAGTCCTGGTTTAGACCTGGTTTAGTCTTGGTTTAGTCCTGGGTTAGACCTGGGTTAGACCTGGTTTAGACCTGGGTTAGACCTGGGTTAGACCTGGGTTAGACCTGGTTTAGTCCTGGTTTAGTCCTGGTTTAGTCCTGGTTTAGACCTGGTTTAGTCCTGGTTTAGTCCTGGTTTAGACCTGGTTTAGTCCTGGTTTAGTCCTGGTTTAGTCCTGGTTTAGTCCTGGTTTAGACCTGGTTTAGTCCTGGTTTAGTCCTGGTTTAGACCTGGTTTAGTCCTGGTTTAGTCCTGGTTTAGACCTGGTTTAGTCCTGGTTTAGTCCTGGTTTAGTCCTGGGTTAGTCCTGGTTTAGTCCTGGTTTAGACCTGGTTTAGTCCTGGTTTAGTCCTGGTTTAGTCCTGGTTTAGACCTGGTTTAGTCCTGGTTTAGTCCTGGTTTAGACCTGGTTTAGTCCTGGTTTAGTCCTGGTTTAGTCCTGGTTTAGACCTGGTTTAGTCCTGGTTCAGACCTGGTTTAGTCCTGGTTTAGTCCTGGTTTAGACCTGGTTTAGCCCTGGTTTAGTCCTGGTTTAGTCCTGGTTTAGACCTCGTTTAGTCCTGGTTTAGTCCTGGTTTAGACCTGGTTTAGTCTTGGTTTAGTCCTGGTCTGGTCCTGAGTCAGGAGCAGTGTCTCAGAGTGAGGACATTATGCAGCAGAGTCCTGTTAATGCAGAGCCCACAGTCACAGCACATTACCATCAGGTTTTATCATTCATTTATTCACTCCTCACCTGGACCTGGACCTGGACCTGGACCTGGACCTGGACCAGGACCTGGACCTGGGTTAGAGCTGAGGTAAGGGGCAGGTCCTTGTGAGTGTTGGCCTCTGTCAGCCTACACCTATTTCTAAACCAGGTCTAAACCAGGACTAAACCGGGACTAAACCAGGTCTAAACCAGGACTAAACGAGGTCTAAACCAGGACTAAACCAGGTCTAAACCAGGTCTAAACCAGGACTAAACCAGGTCTAAACCAGGTCTAAACCAGGTCTAAACCAGGTCTAAACCAGGACTAAACCAGGTAAAGTTCTGCTCTTGTGTCTGAACAACAGACCGCAGCTGATCCTGAAAACCAGTCTCCTGTTTTTCTTCTTAAATTTATAAAACAAGACCAAGAGAAAAACTTTCATCTGGTGCTCAGTTTGTCTGTGCCTGGAGTTTGGGGTGCTCAGTTTGTCTGCGGTGCTCAGTTTGTCTGCGGTGCTCAGTTTGTGTGCGGTGCTCAGTTTGTGTGGGGTGCTCAGTTTGTCTGCGGTGCTCAGTTTGTGTGTGGTGCTCAGTTTGTGTGTGGTGCTCAGTTTGTCTGCGGTGCTCAGTTTGTGTGCGGTGCTCAGTTTGTGTGTGGTGCTCAGTTTGTGTGTGGTGCTCAGTTTGTGTGTGGTGCTCAGTTTGTCTACGGTGCTCAGTTTGTCTGCGGTGCTCAGTTTGTGTGGGGTGCTCAGTTTGTCTGCGGTGCTCAGTTTGTCTGCGGTGCTCAGTTTGTGTGCGGTGCTCAGTTTGTGTGTGGTGCTCAGTTTGTGTGCGGTGCTCAGTTTATCTGCGGTGCTCAGTTTGTGTGGGGTGTTCAGTTTGTGTGCGGTGCTCAGTTTGTCTGCGGTGCTCAGTTTGTGTGGGGTGTTCAGTTTGTCTGCGGTGCTCAGTTTGTGTGGGGTGTTCAGTTTGTGTGCGGTGCTCAGTTTGTCTGCGGTGCTCAGTTTGTGTGGGGTGTTCAGTTTGTCTGCGGTGCTCAGTTTGTGTAGGGTGCTCAGTTTGTGTGCAGTGCTCAGTTTGTCTGCGGTGCTCAGTTTGTGTGCGGTGCTCAGTTTGTGTGCAGTGCTCAGTTTGTCTGCGGTGCTCAGTTTGTGTGCGGTGCTCAGTTTGTCTGCGGTGCTCAGTTTGTGTGCGGTGCTCAGTTTGTCTGCGGTGCTCAGTTTGTCTGCGGTGCTCAGTTTGTGCGGTGCTCAGTTTGTCTGTACCTGGAGCTTGCGGTGCTGGTCTCCGCTGCAGAGACAGTTCAGGGAGACTTTGAAGGTTTTCCAGACCGGGTTCAGGTTGTTCATCACCGTCTGAAACAAACAACAGCAGAGTCTGAAGCACACTGGGGACACTGGGGACGCTGGGGACACTGGGGACGCTGGGGACGCTGAGGACACTGAGGACACTGGGGACGCTGAGGACACTGGGGACGCTGGGGACACTGAGGACACTGGGGACGCTGAGGACACTGAGGACACTGAGGACACTGGGGACACTGGGGACGCTGAGGACACTGGGGACACTAAGGACACTGAGGACACTGGGGACACTGGGGACACTGAGGACACTGGGGACGCTGAGGACACTGGGGACACTGAGGACACTGGGGACGCTGGGGACGCTGGGGACACTGGGGACGCTGGGGACGCTGGGGACACTGGGGACGCTGGGGACACTGAGGACACTGGGGACACTGAGGACACTGAGGACACTGAGGACGCTGGGGACACTGAGGACACTGGGGACGCTGAGGACACTGGGGACGCTGAGGACACTGGGGACGCTGGGGACACTGGGGACACTGAGGACACTGGGGACACTGAGGACACTGAGGACGCTGGGGACACTGAGGACACTGAGGACACTGGGGACGCTGGGGACACTGAGGACACTGGGGACGCTGAGGACACTGGGGACGCTGGGGACACTGAGGACACTGGGGACGCTGAGGACACTGGGGACGCTGAGGACACTGGGGAACGCTGAGGACACTGGGGACACTGAGGACACTGAGGACACTGGGGACGCTGAGGACACTGGGGAACGCTGAGGACACTGGGGACACTGAGGACACTGGGGACACTGAGGACACTGGAGACACTGAGGACACCTGGGACACTGGGGACGCTGAGGACACTGAGGACGCTGAGGACACCTGGGACACTGGGGACGCTGAGGACACTGGGGACGCTGAGGACACTGGGGACACTGGGGGTTTCCAAGCTGCGGGTGCGGACCTCGGTCCTGTAGACCAGCTGCAGCGTGGCGTCGTCGTTGATCCGGTAAATCTCCAGGAACGGGTCGGACTTGGTGAAGAAGTCCTGGAACAGAGATCAGAGGTGAGTCCTGGTCCACGTAAGTCCGAGTCCTGGTCCACGTAAGTCCGAGTCCTGGTCCACGTAAGTCCAAGTCCTGGTTCAGTCCGAGTCCTGGTTCAGTCCGAGTCCTGGTTCAGTCCGAATCCCGGTCCACGTAAGTCCAAGTCCTGGTTCAGTCCGAGTCCTGGTTCAGTCCGAGTCCCGGTCCACAAAAGTCCAAGTCCTGGTTCAGCCAGAGTCCTGGTTCAGGCCGAGTCCCGGTCCACGTAAGTCCGAGTTCTGGTTCAGTCCGAGTCCTGGTCCACGTAAGTCCGTGTCCTGGTTCAGTCCGAGTCCTGGTTCAGTCCGAGTCCCGGTCCACGTAAGTCCGAGTCCTGGTTCAGTCCGAGTCCTGGTTCAGTCCGAGTCCCGGTCCACGTAAGTCCGAGTCCTGGTTCAGTCCGAGTCCTGGTTCAGTCCGAGTCCCGGTCCACGTAAGTCTGAGTCCTGGTTCAGTCCGAGTCCTGGTTCAGTCCGAGTCCCGGTCCACGTAAGTCCGAGTCCCGGTCCACGTAAGTCCGAGTCCTGGTCCACGTAAGTCCGAGTCCTGGTCCACGTAAGTCCGAGTCCTGGTCCACGTAAGTCCAAGTCCTGGTCCACGTAAGTCCGAGTCCTGGTCCACGTAAGTCCAAGTCCTGGTCCACGTAAGTCCAAGCCTGGTCCACGTAAGTCCAAGTCCTGGTCCACGTAAGTCCAAGTCCTGGTCCACGTAAGTCCGAGTCCTGGTTCAGTCTGAGTCCTGGTTCGTTCCGAGTCCTGGTTCAGTCTGAGTCCTGGTTCAGTCCAAGTCCTGGTTCAGCCAGAGTCCTGGTTCAGTCCGAATCCCGGTCCACGTAAGTCCAAGTCCTGGTTCAGCCAGAGTCCTGGTTCAGTCCAAGTCCTGGTTCAGTCCGAATCCCGGTCCACATAAGTCCAAGTCCTGGTTCAGCCAGAGTCCTGGTTCAGTCCGAGTCCCGGTCCACGTAAGTCCGTGTCCTGGTTCAGTCCGAGTCCCAGTCCACGTAAGTCCGAGTCCTGGTTCAGTCCGAGTCCTGGTTCAGTCCGAGTCCTGATTCAGTCCGAGTCCCGGTCCACGTAAGTCTGAGTCCTGGTTCAGTCCGAGTCCTGGTTCAGTCCGAGTCCCGGTCCACGTAAGTCTGAGTCCTGGTTCAGTCCGAGTCCTGGTTCAGTCCGAGTCCCGGTCCACGTAAGTCTGAGTCCTGGTTCAGTCCGAGTCCTGGTTCAGTCCGAGTCCCGGTCCACGTAAGTCCGAGTCCTGGTTCAGTCCGAGTCCTGGTTCACTCCGAGTCCTGATTCAGTCCGAGTCCCGGTCCACGTAAGTCTGAGTTCTGGTTCAGTCCGAGTCCTGGTTCAGTCCGAGTCCTGGTTCAGTCCGAGTCCCGGTCCACGTAAGTCTGAGTCCTGGTTCAGTCCGTGTCCTGGTTCAGTCCGAGTCCTGGTTCAGTCCGAGTCCCGGTCCACGTAAGTCCGTGTCCTGGTTCAGTCCGAGTCCCGGTCCACGTAAGTCCGAGTCCTGGTTCAGTCCGAGTCCCGGTCCACGTAAGTCTGAGTCCTGGTTCAGTCCGTGTCCTGGTTCAGTCCGAGTCCCGGTCCACGTAAGTCCGAGTCCCGGTCCACGTAAGTCCGAGTCTTGGTCCTGGTCCACGTAAGTCCGAGTCCTGGTCCACGTAAGTCCAAGTCCTGGTCCACGTAAGTCCAAGCCTGGTCCACGTAAGTCCAAGTCTTGGTCCATGTAAGTCCAAGTCCTGGTCCACGTAAGTCCATGTCCTGGTCCTCGTAAGTCCGAGTCTTGGTTCAGTCTGAGTCCTGGTTCAGTCCGAGTCCTGGTTCAGTCCGAGTCCTGGTTCAGTCTGAGTCCTGGTTCAGTCCGAATCCTGGTTCAGTCCGAATCCCGGTCCACATAAGTCCAAGTCCTGGTTCAGCCAGAGTCCTGGTTCAGGCCGAGTCCCGGTCCACGTAAGTCCGAGTTCTGGTTCAGTCCGAGTCCTGGTTCAGTCCGAGTCCCGGTCCACGTAAGTCCGAGTCCTGGTTCAGTCCGTGTCCTGGTTCAGTCCGAGTCCTGGTTCAGTCCGAGTCCCGGTCCACGTAAGTCCGAGTCCTGGTTCAGTCCGAGTCCTGGTTCAGTCCGAGTCCCAGTCCACGTAAGTCTGAGTCCTGGTTCAGTCCGTGTCCTGGTTCAGTCCGAGTCCTGGTTCAGTCCGAGTCCCGGTCCACGTAAGTCCGAGTCCTGGTTCAGTCCGAGTCCTGGTTCAGTCCGAGTCCCGGTCCACGTAAGTCCGAGTCCTGGTTCAGTCCGTGTCCTGGTTCAGTCCGAGTCCCAGTCCACGTAAGTCTGAGTCCTGGTTCAGTCCGTGTCCTGGTTCAGTCCGAGTCCCAGTCCACGTAAGTCTGAGTCCTGGTTCAGTCCGTGTCCTGGTTCAGTCCGAGTCCTGGTTCAGTCCGAGTCCCGGTCCACGTAAGTCCGAGTCCTGGTTCAGTCCGTGTCCTGGTTCAGTCCGAGTCCTGGTTCAGTCCGAGTCCCGGTCCACGTAAGTCTGAGTCCTGGTTCAGTCCGAGTCCTGGTTCAGTCCGAGTCCCGGTCCACGTAAGTCCGAGTCCTGGTTCAGTCCGAGTCCTGGTTCACTCCGAGTCCTGATTCAGTCCGAGTCCCGGTCCACGTAAGTCTGAGTCCTGGTTCAGTCCGAGTCCTGGTTCAGTCCGAGTCCTGGTTCAGTCCGAGTCCCGGTCCACGTAAGTCTGAGTCCTGGTTCAGTCCGAGTCCTGGTTCAGTCCGAGTCCCGGTCCACGTAAGTCCGAGTCCTGGTTCAGTCCGAGTCCTGGTTCACTCCGAGTCCTGATTCAGTCCGAGTCCCGGTCCACGTAAGTCTGAGTCCTGGTTCAGTCCGAGTCCTGGTTCAGTCCGAGTCCTGGTTCACTCCGAGTCCTGATTCAGTCCGAGTCCCGGTCCACGTAAGTCTGAGTCCTGGTTCAGTCCGTGTCCTGGTTCAGTCCGAGTCCCGGTCCACGTAAGTCTGAGTCCTGGTTCAGTCCGAGTCCTGGTTCAGTCCGAGTCCCGGTCCACGTAAGTCCGAGTCCTGGTTCAGTCCGAGTCCTGGTTCACTCCGAGTCCTGATTCAGTCCGAGTCCCGGTCCACGTAAGTCTGAGTCCTGGTTCAGTCCGAGTCCTGGTTCAGTCCGAGTCCTGGTTCACTCCGAGTCCTGATTCAGTCCGAGTCCCGGTCCACGTAAGTCTGAGTCCTGGTTCAGTCCGAGTCCTGGTTCAGTCCGAGTCCTGGTTCAGTCCGTGTCCTGGTTCAGTCCGAGTCCTGATTCAGTCCGAGTCCCGGTCCACGTAAGTCTGAGTCCTGGTTCAGTCCGAGTCCTGGTTCAGTCCGAGTCCCGGTCCACGTAAGTCTGAGTCCTGGTTCAGTCCGAGTCCTGGTTCAGTCCGAGTCCCGGTCCACATAAGTCTGAGTCCTGGTTCAGTCCGAGTCCTGGTTCAGTCCGAGTCCCGGTCCACGTAAGTCTGAGTCCTGGTTCAGTCCGAGTCCTGGTTCAGTCCGTGTCCTGGTTCAGTCCGAGTCCTGGTTCAGTCCGAGTCCCGGTCCATGTAAGTCCAAGTCCTGGTTCAGTCTGATCCTGGTTCAGTCCGAGTTCTGGTTCAGTCCGAGTCCCGGTCCACGTAAGTCCAAGTCCTGGTTCAGTCCGAGTCCTGGTTCAGTCCGAGTCCCAGTCCACGTAAGTCCAAGTCCTGGTTCAGCCAGAGTCCTGGTTCAGTCCGAGTCCTGGTTCAGTCCGATTCCCGGTCCACGTAAGTCCAAGTCCTGGTTCAGCCAGAGTCCTGGTTCAGTCCGAGTCCTGGTTCAGTCCGAGTCCCGGTTCAGTCCGAGTCCCAGTCCACGTAAGTCCAAGTCCTGGTTCAGCCAGAGTCCTGGTCCACGTAAGTTCGAGTCCTGGTTCAGTCCGAGTCCCAGTCCACGTAAGTCCAAGTCCTGGTTCAGCCAGAGTCCTGGTCCACGTAAGTTCGAGTCCTGGTTCAGTCCGAGTCCTAGTTCAGTCCGAGTCCTGGTCCACAGAAGAGTCTGAGTCCTGGTCTCAGCACTGGTCCTAGTCCTGGTCCTGGTCCTGGTCCTAGTCCTGGTCTGACCTTGTCGTCCAGTTTCCTGGCGCTGAAAGATAACTCGATGTAGTCGTCGTTTCCCGTCAGCTCCTCGGCCGAAATCTGAGAGAAACACATCATTACCTTAGACCTGGTTTAGTCCTGGTTTAGTCCTGGTTTAGACCTGGTTTAGTCCTGGTTTAGTCCTGGTTTAGACCTGGTTTAGACCTGGTTTAGACCTGGTTTAGTCCTGGTTTAGACCCGGTTTAAACCTGGTTTAGACCTGGTTTAGACCTGGTTTAGTCCTGGTTTAGACCGGGTTTAGACCTGGTTTAGTCCTGGTTTAGACCAGGTTTAGTCCTGGTTTAGTCCTGGTTTAGACCAGGTTTAGTCCTGGTTTAGACCGGGTTTAGACCTGGTTTAGTCCTGGTTTAGACCTGGTTTAGTCCTGGTTTAGTCCTGGTTTAGACCTGGTTTAGTCCTGGTTTAGACCTGGTTTAGTCCTGGTTTAGACCCGGTTTAAACCTGGTTTAGACCTGGTTTAGTCCTGGTTTAGACCGGGTTTAGACCTGGTTTAGTCCTGGTTTAGACCAGGTTTAGTCCTGGTTTAGTCCTGGTTTAGACCAGGTTTAGTCCTGGTTTAGACCGGGTTTAGACCTGGTTTAGTCCTGGTTTAGACCTGGTTTAGTCCAGGTTTAGTCCTGGTTTAGACCTGGTTTAGACCTGGTTTAGTCCTGGTTTAGTCCTGGTTTAGACCTGGTTTAGACCGGGTTTAGACCTGGTTTAAACCAGGTTTAGACCCGGTTTGTGTTGATTGTGTTTATGTTTGATCAACTGTTTGTGAAGTCTTTGAGGAGACTTTTGTTGTGATACTGGGACATACAAATAAACCTGAACTGAACTGAATATGAATAACTATTTATTGTTATAACGTTACACTGACTGCAAAAACATCCACCGCTCTGTGTCACACAGGATTTCATCTGAGCTCAGGTTATTTTCCATCACCAACATCACCAACCTCATCAACATCATCAACATCATCAACCTCATCAACATCACCAACCTCATCAACATCACCAACCTCATCAACATCACCAACCTCATCAACATCACCAACATCACCAACCTCAGCAACATCACAAACCTCAGCAACATCACAAACCTCAGCAACATCACCAACATCACCAACATCATCAACATCACCAACCTCACCAACATCACCAACATCATCAACATCACCAACATCACCAACATCATCAACATCAACTTCACCAACATCACCAACCTCATCAACATCACCAACATCATCAACATCAACTTCACCAACCTCACCAACATCACCAACCTCATCAACATCACCAACATCATCAACATCAACTTCACCAACCTCATCAACATCACCAACCTCATCAACATCATCAACCTCATCAACATCACCAACATCACCAACCTCATCAACATCACCAACCTCATCAACATCACCAACCTCAGCAACATCACAAACCTCAGCAACATCACCAACATCACCAACATCATCAACATCACCAACCTCACCAACATCACCAACATCATCAACATCAACTTCACCAACATCACCAACCTCATCAACATCACCAACATCACCAACATCATCAACATCACCAACCTCACCAACATCACCAACATCACCAACATCATCAACATCACCAACCTCACCAACATCACCAACATCATCAACATCAACTTCACCAACATCACCAACCTCATCAACATCACCAACATCATCAACATCAACTTCACCAACCTCACCAACATCACCAACCTCATCAACATCACCAACATCATCAACATCAACTTCACCAACCTCATCAACATCACCAACCTCATCAACATCATCAACCTCATCAACATCACCAACATCACCAACCTCAGCAACATTACCAACCTCAGCAACATCACCAACCTCAGCAACCTCACCAACCTCAGCAACATCACCAACCTCATCAACATCACCAACCTCAGCAACATCACCAACCTCATCAACATCACCAACCTCATCAACATCACCAACCTCAGCAACATCACCAACCTCAGCAACATCACCAACCTCAGCAACATCACCAACCTTAGTAACATCACCAACATCACCAACCTCATCAACATCACCAACCTCACCAACATCATCAACATCACCAACATCACCAACCTCATCAACATCACCAACATCATCAACATCAACATCACCAACATCACCAACCTCATCAACATCACCAACCTCACCAACATCATCAACATCAACTTCACCAACCTCACCAACATCAACTTCACCAACATCACCAACCTCATCAACATCATCAACATCATCAACATCACCAACCTCAGCAACATCACCAACATCACCAACCTCATCAACATCACCAACCTCATCAACATCACCAACATCACCAACCTCACCAACATCACCAACCTCATCAACATCACCAACATCATCAACCTCATCAACATCACCAACCTCATCAACATCACCAACCTCATCGACATCATCAACCTCATCAACATCACCAACATCACCAACCTCATCAACATCACCAACATCACCAACCTCATCAACATCACCAACCTCATCAACATCACCAACCTCAGCAACATCACCAACATCACCAACCTCATCAACATCACCAACCTCATCAACATCACCAACATCACCAACCTCACCAACATCACCAACCTCATCAACATCACCAACATCATCAACCTCATCAACATCACCAACCTCATCAACATCACCAACCTCATCAACATCATCAACCTCATCAACATCACCAACATCACCAACCTCATCAACATCACCAACCTCAGCAACATCACCAACCTCATCAACATCAACTTCACCAACCTCACCAACATCACCAACATCAACTTCACCAACATCACCAACATCACCAACCTCATCAACATCACCAACCTCATCAACATCACCAACCTCATCAACATCACCAACATCACCAACCTCATCAACATCACCAACCTCATCAACATCACCAACCTCAGCAACATCACCAACCTCAGCAACCTCACCAACCTCATCAACATCACCAACATCACCAACCTCATCAACATCACCAACCTCATCAACATCACCAACCTCAGCAACATCACCAACCTCAGCAACCTCACCAACCTCATCAACATCACCAACCTCAGCAACATCACCAACATCACCAACCTCAGCAACATCACCAACCTTAGTAACATCACCAACATCACCAACCTCACCAACATCACCAACATCATCGACCTCACCAACATCACCAACCTCATCAACCTCACCAACCTCATCATCACCAACATCACCAGCATCACCAACATTTGGTCTGAACTTTCACCAAACACAGGAACCAGACCTTAGTCCGAACCGAGACCACCTCCTGCTGGACCGAAGACCAGATGTTTGGTCCAGACCACGGTCGGCAGGAGGTCTCACAGGTCCAGGTCAGGTCTGGTTCTATCGTCTGGAACCAGGACCGAGGCAGAGGAGGACCGCTCTGTGATTGGCCGGTCAGAGGCAGGTGGACAGGTGAGGCTCTGTGATTGGCCGGTCAGAGGCAGGTGGACAGGTGAGGCTCTGTGATTGGCCGGTCAGAGGCAGGTGGACAGGTGAGGCTCTGTGATTGGCCGGTCAGAGGCAGGTGGACAGGTGAGGCTCTGTGATTGGCCGGTCAGAGGCAGGTGGACAGGTGAGGCTCTGTGATTGGCCGGTCAGAGGCAGGTGGACAGGTGAGGCTCTGTGATTGGCCGGTCAGAGGCAGTTGGACAGGTGAGGCTCTGTGATTGGCCGGTCAGAGGCAGGTGGACAGGTGAGGCTCTGTGATTGGCCGGTCAGAGGCAGGTGGACAGGTGAGGCTCTGTGATTGGCCGGTCAGAGGCAGGTGGACAGGTGAGGCTCTGTGATTGGCCGGTCAGAGGCAGGTGGACAGGTGAGGCTCTGTGAGAGCGAGAGGAGCCCGAGTGAATCTGAGAGAATTTGGAGCCAAGAGCTCAGGCCAAAGTCTGGAAAATCCTCCCAAAACTGGACCAAAACCAGGTCATTACCATAATCCCTCTGTGAGTCTCCTCACACAGAGCGGTCTCCTCCTCACAGAGCGGTCTCCTCCTCACACAGAGCGGTCTCTTCCTCACAGAGCGGTCTCCTCCTCATACAGAGCGGTCTCTTCCTCACAGAGCGGTCTTCTCCTCACAGAGCGGACTCCTCCACACAGAGCGGTCTCCTCCTCACAGAGCGGTCTCCTCACACAGAGCGGACTCCTCCACACAGAGTGGTCTCCTCTTCACAGAGCGGTCTCCTCACACAGAGCGGTCTCCTCCTCACAGAGTGGTCTCCTCTTCACAGAGCGGACTCCTCCACACAGAGCGGTCTCCTCCTCACACAGAGCGGTCTCCTCCACACACAGAGCGGACTCCACCACACACAGAGCGGTCTCCTCCTCACAGAGCGGTCTCCTCACACAGAGCGGACTCCTCCACACAGAGCGGACTCCTCCTCACAGAGCAGACTCCTCCTCACAGAGCGGTCTCCTCCTCACACAGAGCGGTCTCCTCACACAGAGCGGTCTCCTCCTCACACAGAGCGGTCTCCTCCTCACAGAGCGGACTCCTCACACAGAGTGGACTCCTCCACACACAGAGCGGACTCCTCCACACACAGAGCGGTCTCCTCCTCACAGAGCGGACTCCTCCACACAGAGCGGTGTCCTCTTCACAGAGCGGTCTCCTCCTCACAGAGCGGACTCCTCACACAGAGCGGTCTCCTCCTCACACAGAGCGGTCTCCTCCTCACAGAGCGGTCTCCTCCTCACAGAGCGGTCTCCTCCTCACACAGAGCGGTCTCCTCCTCACAGAGCGGTCTCCTCCTCACAGAGCGGACTCCTCACACAGAGCGGTCTCCTCCTCACAGAGTGGTCTCCTCTTCACAGAGCGGACTCCTCCACACAGAGCGGTCTCCTCACACAGAGCGGTCTCCTCCACACACAGAGCGGACTCCACCACACACAGAGCGGTCTCCTCCTCACAGAGCGGTCTCCTCACACAGAGCGGTCTCCTCCTCACACAGAGCGGTCTCCTCCTCACAGAGCGGACTCCTCCACACAGAGCGGACTCCTCCTCACAGAGCGGACTCCTCCTCACAGAGCGGTCTCCTCCTCACACAGAGCGGTCTCCTCACACAGAGCGGTCTCCTCCTCACACAGAGCGGTCTCCTCCTCACAGAGCGGACTCCTCACACAGAGTGGACTCCTCCACACACAGAGCGGACTCCTCCACACACAGAGCGGTCTCCTCCTCACAGAGCGGACTCCTCCACACAGAGCGGTGTCCTCTTCACAGAGCGGTCTCCTCCTCACAGAGCGGACTCCTCACACAGAGCGGTCTCCTCCTCACACAGAGCGGTCTCCTCCTCACAGAGCGGTCTCCTCCTCACAGAGCGGTCTCCTCCTCACACAGAGCGGTCTCCTCTTCACAGAGCGGTCTCCTCCTCACAGAGCGGACTCCTCACACAGAGCGGACTCCTCCACGCAGAGCAGACTCCTCACACAGAGCGGACTCCTCCACACACAGAGCGGACTCCACCACACACAGAGCGGTCTCCTCCTCACAGAGCGGACTCCTCCTCACAGAGCGGTCTCCTCACACAGAGCGGTCTCCTCCTCACACAGAGCGGTCTCCTCCTCACAGAGCGGACTCCTCCTCACAGAGCGGACTCCTCCTCACAGAGCGGTCTCCTCCTCACACAGAGCGGTCTCCTCCTCACAGAGCGGTCTCCTCCTCACAGAGCGGACTCCTCCACACAGAGCGGTGTCCTCTTCACAGAGCGGTCTCCTCCTCACAGAGCGGACTCCTCACACAGAGCGGTCTCCTCCTCACACAGAGCGGTCTCCTCCTCACAGAGCGGTCTCCTCACAGAGCGGTCTCCTCCTCACACAGAGCGGTCTCCTCACAGAGCGGTCTCCTCCTCACAGAGCGGACTCCTCCACACAGAGCAGACTCCTCACACAGAGCGGACTCCTCCACACACAGTGCGGACTCCACCACACACAGAGCGGTCTCCTCCTCACAGAGCGGACTCCTCCTCACAGAGCGGTCTCCTCCTCACAGAGCGGTCTCCTCACACAGAGCGGTCTCCTCCTCACACAGAGCGGTCTCCTCCTCACAGAGCGGACTCCTCCTCACAGAGCGGACTCCTCCTCACAGAGCGGTCTCCTCCTCACACAGAGCGGTCTCCTCCTCACAGAGCGGTCTCCTCCTCACAGAGCGGACTCCTCACACAGAGCGGACTCCTCCACACACAGAGCGGACTCCTCCACACACAGAGCGGACTCCTCCTCACAGAGCGGACTCCTCCTCACAGAGCGGACTCCTCCTCACAGAGCGGACTCCTCCACACACAGAGCGGACTCCTCCTCACAGAGCGGACTCCTCCTCACAGAGCGGACTCCTCCTCACAGAGTGGACTCCTCCTCACACAGAGCGGTCTCCTCCTCACAGAGCGGTCTCCTCCTCACAAAGCGGTCTCCTCCTCACAGAGCGGACTCCTCCTCACAAAGCGGTCTCCTCCTCACAGAGCGGACTCCTCCTCACAAAGCGGTCTCCTCCTCACAGAGCAGACTCCTCACACAGAGCGGTCTCCTCCTCACAGAGCGGACTCCTCACACAGAGCGGACTCCTCCACACACAGAGCGGACTCCTCCACTCACAGAGCTGACTCCTCCTCACAGAGCGGACTCCTCCTCACACAGAGCGGTCTCCTCCTCACACAGAGCGGACTCCTCCTCACAGAGCGGACTCCTCCTCACAGAGCTGACTCCTCCTCACAGAGCGGACTCCTCCTCACACAGAGCGGTCTCCTCCTCACACAGAGCGGTCTCCTCCTCACAGAGCGGACTCCTCCTCACACAGAGCGGTCTCCTCCTCACAGAGCGGTCTCCTCCTCACAGAGCGGTCTCCTCCTCACAGAGCGGACTCCTCACACAGAGCGGTCTCCTCCTCACAGAGCGGACTCCTCACACAGAGCGGTCTCCTCCTCACAGAGCGGACTCCTCACACAGAGCAGTCTCCTCCTCACAGAGCGGTCTCCTCCTCACAGAGCGGTCTACTCCACACAGAGCGGACTCCTCCACACAGAGCGGTCTCCTCCTCACAGAGCGGTCTCCTCCTCACAGAGTGGACTCCTCCAAACAGAGCGGACTCCTCCAAACAGAGCGGACACCTCCACACAGAGCAGTCTCCTCCTCACAGAGCGGTCTCCTCCTCACAGAGTGGACTCCTCCAAACAGAGCGGACTCCTCCACACAGAGCGGTCTCCTCCTCATAGAGCGGTTGATAATAACAAGAACAGTCCTGGGCTTCACTCTCCCCTCCCCAGACGCTTCCCTCTCAGCGCGGGGAGTAATAAAACTCTGATGAGTTCTGCAGAGACTCTGGGTCGATTTATGATTCCCTGAAATAACTCAGAGTCCATAACAGATCCCAGCTCTGGAGACAGGTCTGGGTTAGTACTACTACTACAGGAGTATTTACAGTAGTACTACAGTACTACAGGAGTAGTACAGGAGTATTTACAGTAGTACTACAGGAGAATTTACAGGGGTACGACAGGAGTATTGTAGTAGTGGTACAGAAGTATTGTAGTAGTAGTACAGGAGAATTTACAGTTGTAGTACAGGAGTATTGTAGTAGTAGTACAGGAGTATTGTAGTAGTAGTATAGGAGTATTTACAGTTGTAGTACAGGAGTATTGTAGTAGTAGTACAGGAGTATTGTAGTAGTAGTACAGGAGTATTACTCCTGATACTCACAGTGACAATGGTCTTGCCCACGGTGCCTCCCGGCCGCAGCAGGGCCTTGGAAAGTTTCCTCTGAGAGATGATCTGAAACACAGTTTATCAAGTTACACTCAGAGACAGTTCATTCACTTTAACAAACATCTGGATCTGCAGACGAGAGCAGACAAGAGCAGAGGAGAACAGACGAGAGCAGAGGAGAGCAGACGAGAGCAGACGAGAACAGAAGAGAACAGAAGAGAGCAGATGAGAACAGACGAGAACAGAAGAGAGCAGACGAGAGCAGAGGAGAGCAGACGAGAACAGAAGAGAACAGAAGAGAGCAGATGAGAGCAGACGAGAACAGACGAGAGCAGACGAGAGCAGAGGAGAGCAGACGAGAACAGACGAGAACAGATGAGAGCAGACGAGAGCAGAGGAGAACAGAGGAGAGCAGACGAGAGCAGAGGAGCACAGACGAGAGCAGAGGAGAGCAGACGAGAACAGAGGAGAGCAGACGAGAGCAGAGGAGAACAGAGGAGAGCAGACGAGAGCAGAGGAGAGCAGACGAGAGCAGACGAGAACAGAGGAGAGCAGACGAGAGCAGACGAGAGCAGATGAGAGCAGATGAGAACAGACGAGAACAGAAGAGAGCAGACGAGAGCAAAGGAGCGCAGACGAGAACAGAGGAGAGCAGACGAGAGCAGATGAGAACAGAAGAGAGCAGACGAGAGCAGACGAGAGCAGACGAGAACAGACGAGAACAGACGAGAGCAAAGGAGCGCAGACGAGAACAGAGGAGAGCAGACGAGACCAGAGGAGAACAGACGAGAGCAAAGGAGCGCAGACGAGAGCAGACGAGAACAGAAGAGAGCAGACGAGAGCAGAGGAGAACAGACGAGAGCAAAGGAGCGCAGACGAGAACAGACGAGAACAGAGGAGAGCAGACGAGAACAGAGGAGAGCAGACGAGAGCAGAGGAGCGCAGACGAGAACAGACAAGAGCAGACGAGAACAGACGAGAACAGATGAGAGCAGAGGAGAGCAGACGAGAGCAGAGGAGAACAGAGGAGAGCAGACGAGAGCAGAGGAGCACAGACGAGAACAGACAAGAACAGATGAAAGCAGAGGAGAGCAGACGAGAGCAGAAGAGAGCTCTCAGACGAGAGCAGACGAGAGCAGACGAGAGCAGAGGAGAACAGAAGAGAGCAGACGAGAACAGACGAGAACAGACAAGAACAGACGAGAGCAGAGGAGAACAGACGAGAGCAGAGGAGAGCAGACGAGAGCAGAGGAGAGCAGACGAGAGCAGAGGAGAGCAGACGAGAACAGAGGAGAGCAGACGAGAGCAGACGAGAGCAGACGAGAACAGATGAGAGCAGACGAGAACAGACGAGAGCAGACGAGAGCAGAGGAGAGCAGACGAGAACAGACGAGAACAGATGAGAGCAGACGAGAGCAGAGGAGAACAGAGGAGAGCAGACGAGAGCAGAGGAGCACAGACGAGAGCAGAGGAGAGCAGACGAGAGCAGAGGAGAGCAGACGAGAACAGAGGAGAGCAGACGAGAGCAGAGGAGAACAGAGGAGAGCAGACGAGAGCAGAGGAGAGCAGACGAGAGCAGACGAGAACAGAGGAGAGCAGACAAGAGCAGACGAGAGCAGACGAGAGCAGAGGAGAACAGAGGAGAGCAGATGAGAGCAGAGGAAAGCAGAGGAGAGCAGACGAGAGCAGAGGAGAGCAGAGGAGAGCAGACGAGAGCAGAGGAGAGCAGACGAGAGCAGAGAAGAGCAGACGAGAGCAGAGGAGAGCAGACGAGAGCAGAGGAGAGCAGAGGAGAGCAGACGAGAGCAGAGGAGAGCAGACGAGAGCAGAGGAGAGCAGAGGAGAGCAGACGAGAACAGAGGAGAGCAGACGAGAGCAGAGGAGAGCAGACGAGAGCAGACGAGAACAGAGGAGAACAGACGAGAGCAGAGGAGAGCAGACGAGAGCAGAGGAGAGCAGACGAGAACAGACGAAAGCAGACGAGAACAGAGGAGAACAGAGGAGAACAGACGAGAGCAGAGGAGAGCAGACGAGAGCAGAGGAGAGCAGACGAGAGCAGACGAGAGCAGAGGAGAGCAGACGAGAACAGAAGAGAGCAGACGAGAGCAGACGAAAGCAGAGGAGAGCAGAGGAGAGCAGACGAGAACAGACGAGAGCAGAGGAGAGCAGACGAGAGCAGAGGAGAGCAGACGAGAGCAGACGAGAGCAGAGGAGAGCAGAGGAGAGCAGACGAGAGCAGAGGAGAGCAGACGAGAACAGAAGAGAACCGACGAGAACAGAGGAGAGCAGACGAAAGCAGAGGAGAGCAGACGAGAGCAGAGGAGAGCAGACGAGAGCAGACAGATTCCACATTGAGTAAAATTGAACATGTGGAGGACTCTCCCTCTCATGGCCCTGGTCTTAAGGCCCAAGGCCCAGGGGCACTGGTAGTATGACCTGGAGTGGGGACTGAACTACCAACCTTCTGTTAGTGGGCGACACTGCTGCCACAGGAGCAGAGGACAGACGTTTATAAAAAAAAAAACCTGTCTCTGTGAGAGCCGTCTCCATAAACAACAAAATCCTCTGTTTACCCCTCAGACTGTTTTAACTGTTGGACCAAAGCCTGGACCTCAGACAGGACTATGGTGAGACCAGAGCCTGGACCTCAGACAGGACTACGGTGAGACCAGAGCCTGGACCTCAGACAGGACTACGGTGAGACCAGAGCCTGGACCTGAGACAGGACTACGGTGAGACCAGAGCCTGGACCTCAGACAGGACTACGGTGAGACCAGAGCCTGGACCTGAGACAGGACTACGGTGAGACCAGAGTCTGGACCTCAGACAGGACTATGGTGAGACCAGAGTCTGGACCTCAGACAGGACTACGGTGAGACCAGAGCCTGGACCTCAGACAGGACTACGGTGAGACCAAAGCCTGGACCTCAGACAGGACTATGGTGAGACCAGAGCCTGGAGAGCCTGGACCTGAGACAGGACTATGGTGAGACCAGAGCCTGGACCTCAGACAGGACTACGGTGAGACCAGAGCCTGGACCTCAGACAGGACTATGGTGAGACCAGAGCCTGGACCTCAGACAGGACTATGGTGAGACCAGAGCCTGGACCTCAGACAGGACTACGGTGAGACCAGAGCCTGGACCTCAGACAGGACTATGGTGAGACCAGAGCCTGGACCTCAGACAGGACTATGGTGAGACCAGAGCCTGGACCTCAGACAGGACTACGGTGAGACCAGAGCCTGGACCTCAGACAGGACTATGGTGAGACCAGAGCCTGGACCTCAGACAGGACTACGGTGAGACCAGAGCCTGGACCTCAGACAGGACTACGGTGAGACCAGAGCCTGGACCTCAGACAGGACTACGGTGAGACCAGAGTCTGGACCTCAGACAGGACTACGGTGAGACCAGAGTCTGGACCTCAGACAGGACTACGGTGAGACCAGAGCCTGGACCTCAGACAGGACTATGGTGAGACCAAAGCCTGGACCTCAGACAGGACTATGGTGAGACCAGAGTCTGGACCTCAGACAGGACTACGGTGAGACCAGAGCCTGGACCTGAGACAGGACTACGGTGAGACCAGAGCCTGGACCTCAGACAGGACTATGGTGAGACCAAAGCCTGGACCTCAGACAGGACTATGGTGAGACCAGAGTCTGGACCTCAGACAGGACTACGGTGAGACCAGAGCCTGGACCTGAGACAGGACTACGGTGAGACCAGAGCCTGGACCTCAGACAGGACTATGGTGAGACCAGAGTCTGGACCTCAGACAGGACTACGGTGAGACCAGAGCCTGGACCTCAGACAGGACTACGGTGAGACCAGAGCCTGGACCTGAGACAGGACTACGGTGAGACCAGAGCCTGGACCTCAGACAGGACTATGGTGAGACCAGAGTCTGGACCTCAGACAGGACTACGGTGAGACCAGAGCCTGGACCTCAGACAGGACTACGGTGAGACCAGAGCCTGGACCTCAGACAGGACTATGGTGAGACCAGAGCCTGGACCTCAGACAGGACTACGGTGAGACCAGAGTCTGGACCTCAGACAGGACTACGGTGAGACCAGAGTCTGGACCTCAGGCAGGACTATGGTGAGACCAGAGACAGGACTAGAGTCTGATCCGAGCCAAAGTCTTCACAATAAACCTGGTTTCGTTCCAGCGCCTGTGGGTCCAGGATTGTTCCATTGTTTGTGCGATGAGCCTCAGTCTCAGAGACACAGTACACAGAGGAAGTACTCAGAGTACTGGAGTACAAGTGCTGTTACTGCAAACTCTTCTCACAGTACGGGCAAAAACTACTGCGCAGTACTGTGTTAGAGTCAGGACCAGGACTCAGACCAGGACTCAGATCAGAATCTTGTATCTGTTATTGGAGAAAGAAAAGTAATGTTATGTGTAAATTACTGTGAAGTCATGAGTTCTTCTACTACTACTACTACTACTACTACTACTACTACTACTACTACTACTACTACTACTACTACTGCTGTTACTTGAGTTTTTTCTACCAGGACTGAGACAGACTCTCTTTATTTCAGAGTAAGTTTCAGCTCTGGACAGACTTCAGCTCAGCTCTGTGGGACTCTGTCTCTGAGAGTTTCTCTCTGAGCGTAAACTGGAGACTTGTGGGAGGTTTCTCAGCAGACACTGGACCAGCCGCTCTCGCTGGCTCTCATGAGGACTCGTGTGAGGACTCATGTGAGGACTCATGTGAGGACTCATGTGAGGACTCATGTGAGGACTCGTGTGGGGAGCGGGGGAGAAGCTAACGAGGCGCTAACAGATGGACGCTCAGCCACAGCTCTGATGATATTAATAACACTGCTCTCATTCATGAACAACTCTCACTACAGCCCTCACAGAAATATGAATGAGACAAACTCAGGGACAGAGACAGAGACAGGGACAGGGCTGGAGGTATAGTCCTGGTTGAGTCCTGATCTTGGACCCGGTTTAGGTCTGGACTCACCTGGGCCAGGGTGCACTCCACAGAACCGAGGAAGTCCGAGTCCTGGAGTCCGCTGCAGAAGTCGAAGAGCTCGAAGCGCAGACGCTGGACCTCCTCGAAGTAAAAGTCCAGGGTGAAGACCTTAGAGTAGGTCGGGTTCACGGAGCTGCGGATCACCTCAGTCCTCTCCACCTGCAACAGAACCAGACCTGAGGCAGCAGAACCTGACCTGAGGCAACAGAACCAGACCTGAGGCAGCAGAACCAGACCTGAGGCAGCAGAACCTGACCTGAGGCAGCAGAACCTGACCTGAGGCAACAGAACCTGACCTGAGGCAACAGAACCTGACCTGAGGCAACAGAACCAGACCTGAGGCAGCAGAACCTGACCTGAGGCAGCAGAACCTGACCTGAGGCAGCAGAACCTGACCTGAGGCAACAGAACCTGACCTGAGGCAACAGAACCTGACCTGAGGCAACAGAACCAGACCTGAGGCAGCAGAACCTGACCTGAGGCAACAGAACCAGACCTGAGGCAGCAGAACCAGACCTGAGGCAGCAGAACCTGACCTGAGGCAACAGAACCTGACCTGAGGCAGCAGAACCTGACCTGAGGCAACAGAACCTGACCTGAGGCAACAGAACCTGACCTGAGGCAACAGAACCTGACCTGAGGCAGCAGAACCAGACCTGAGGCAGCAGAACCAGACCTGAGGCAGCAGAACCAGACCTGAGGCAGCAGAACCTGACCTGAGGCAACAGAACCTGACCTGAGGCAACAGAACCTGACCTGAGGCAACAGAACCAGACCTGAGGCAGCAGAACCAGACCTGAGGCAGCAGAACCTGACCTGAGGCAACAGAACCAGACCTGAGGCAACAGAACCTGACCTGAGGCAACAGAACCTGACCTGAGGCAACAGAACCTGACCTGAGGCAACAGAACCAGACCTGAGGCAGCAGAACCAGACCTGAGGCAGCAGAACCTGACCTGAGGCAACAGAACCAGACCTGAGGCAACAGAACCTGACCTGAGGCAACAGAACCTGACCTGAGGCAGCAGAACCTGACCTGAGGCAACAGAACCAGACCTGAGGCAGCAGAACCAGACCTGAGGCAGCAGAACCTGACCTGAGGCAGCAGAACCTGACCTGAGGCAACAGAACCTGACCTGAGGCAACAGAACCTGACCTGAGGCAACAGAACCAGACCTGAGGCAGCAGAACCTGACCTGAGGCAACAGAACCAGACCTGAGGCAGCAGAACCAGACCTGAGGCAGCAGAACCTGACCTGAGGCAACAGAACCTGACCTGAGGCAGCAGAACCTGACCTGAGGCAACAGAACCTGACCTGAGGCAACAGAACCTGACCTGAGGCAACAGAACCTGACCTGAGGCAGCAGAACCAGACCTGAGGCAGCAGAACCAGACCTGAGGCAGCAGAACCAGACCTGAGGCAGCAGAACCTGACCTGAGGCAACAGAACCTGACCTGAGGCAACAGAACCTGACCTGAGGCAACAGAACCAGACCTGAGGCAGCAGAACCAGACCTGAGGCAGCAGAACCTGACCTGAGGCAACAGAACCAGACCTGAGGCAACAGAACCTGACCTGAGGCAACAGAACCTGACCTGAGGCAACAGAACCTGACCTGAGGCAACAGAACCAGACCTGAGGCAGCAGAACCAGACCTGAGGCAGCAGAACCTGACCTGAGGCAACAGAACCAGACCTGAGGCAACAGAACCTGACCTGAGGCAACAGAACCTGACCTGAGGCAACAGAACCTGACCTGAGGCAGCAGAACCTGACCTGAGGCAGCAGAACCTGACCTGAGGCAACAGAACCTGACCTGAGGCAGCAGAACCTGACCTGAGGCAACAGAACCTGACCTGAGGCAGCAGAACCTGACCTGAGGCAGCAGAACCTGACCTGAGGCAGCAGAACCTGACCTGAGGCAACAGAACCAGACCTGAGGCAACAGAACCTGACCTGAGGCAACAGAACCTGACCTGAGGCAACAGAACCTGACCTGAGGCAGCAGAACCAGACCTGCTACTGTGGACCTGAGGCGGGGCCAGTGAGTCACCGGGCTGACATTGAGGTGGTTTTCTCAGGTGTTGGTGCGGCCTCAGGTGCAGTTGTGTTCACTTTTCTGTTAGTGTGGTTGTTTATCATTAGCCTCGTCAGCTGACCGACAAACATGTTTCCATGGCGACAGGCCTCGAGCTCTACACTACAAGAGTTACGGAGCACACCTGAACACACCTGAACACACCTGAACGCACCTGGACGCACCTGGACGCACCTGAACGCACGTATGGCTCCGTGATCTGTGGCTGCAGCCTTTGTAAAACAGCTCTGTGTGTTCCAGACGTTAGAGCGACCCGGGACCTCCGTTAGAGCGACCACAGACCTCCCGTTAGAGCGACCCGAGACCTCCGTTAGAGCGACCCGAGACCTCCCGTTAGAGCGACCCGAGACCTCCGTTAGAGCGACCCGAGACCTCCCGTTAGAGCGACCCGAGACCTCCGTTAGAGCGACCCGAGACCTCCCGTTAGAGCGGCCCCAGACCTCCCGTTAGAGCGACCCGAGACCTCCGTTAGAGCGACCCGAGACCTCCCGTTAGAGCGACCAGAGACCTCCGTTAGAGCGACCCGAGACCTCCCGTTAGAGCGGCCCGAGACCTCCGTTAGAGCGACCCGAGACCTCCCGTTAGAGCGACCAGAGACCTCCGTTAGAGCGACCAGAGACCTCCGTTAGAGCGACCCGAGACCTCCGTTAGAGCGACCCGAGACCTCCCGTTAGAGCGACCAGAGACCTCCGTTAGAGCGACCCGAGACCTCCCGTTAGAGCGGCCCGAGACCTCCCGTTAGAGCGACCCGAGACCTCCCGTTAGAGCGACCCGAGACCTCCGTTAGAGCGACCCGAGACCTCCCGTTAGAGCGACCCGAGACCTCCGTTAGAGCGACCCGAGACCTCCCGTTAGAGCGGCCCCAGACCTCCCGTTAGAGCGACCCGAGACCTCCGTTAGAGCGACCCGAGACCTCCGTTAGAGCGACCCGAGACCTCCCGTTAGAGCGGCCCGAGACCTCCGTTAGAGCGGCCCCAGACCTCCCGTTAGAGCGACCCGAGACCTCCGTTAGAGCGACCCGAGACCTCCGTTAGAGCGACTCGAGACCTCCCGTTAGAGCGACCCGAGACCTCCCGTTAGAGCGACCAGAGACCTCCGTTAGAGCGACCCGAGACCTCCGTTAGAGCGACTCGAGACCTCCCGTTAGAGCGACCCGAGACCTCCGTTAGAGCGACTCGAGACCTCCCGTTAGAGCGACCCGAGACCTCCCGTTAGAGCGACCCGAGACCTCCGTTAGAGCGACCCGAGACCTCCCGTTAGAGCGGCCCCAGACCTCCCGTTAGAGCGACCAGAGACCTCCGTTAGAGCGACTCGAGACCTCCGTTAGAGCGACCCGAGACCTCCCGTTAGAGCGACCCGAGACCTCCGTTAGAGCGAAAACCAGGCCAGAACCAGGTCTAAACCAGGACTAAACCAGGACTAAACCAGGACTAAACCAGGACTAAACCAGGTCAGAACCAGGACTAAACCAGGCCAGAACCAGGTCTAAACCAGGTCTAAACCAGGACTAAACCAGGACTAAACCAGGTCAGAACCAGGACTAAACCAGGACTAAACCAGGACTAAACCAGGCCAGAACCAGGACTAAATCAGGACTAAACCAGGCCAGAACCAGGACTAAACCAGGCCAGAACCAGGTCAGAACCAGGTCTGAACCAGGCCAGAACCAGGTCTAAACCAGGACTAAACCAGGCCAGAACCAGGTCAGAACCAGGTCAGAACCAGGCCAGAACCAGGCCAGAACCAGGTCTAAACCAGGTCAGAACCAGGTCAGAACCAGACTAAACCAGGACTAAACCAGGACTAAACCAGGACTAAACCAGGACTAAACCAGGTCTAAACCAGGTCTAAACCAGGACTAAACCAGGACTAAACCAGGACTAATCCAGGTCTAAACCAGGTCTAAACCAGGTCTAAACCAGGTCTAAACCAGGACTAAACCAGGACTAAACCAGGTCTAAACCAGGACTAAACCAGGACTAAACCAGGTCTAAACCAGGACTAAACCAGGTCTAAACCAGGTCTAAACCAGGACTAAACCAGGACTAAACCAGGACTAATCCAGGACTAAACCAGGTCTAAACCAGGACTAAACCAGGACTAAACCAGGACTAAACCAGGACTAAACCAGGACTAAACCAGGACTAATCCAGGTCTAAACCAGGACTAAACCAGGTCTAAACCAGGACTAAACCAGGACTAAACCAGGTCTAAACCAGGACTAAACCAGGACTAAACCAGGTCTAAACCCGGTCTAAACCAGGTCTAAACCAGGACTAAACCAGGACTAAACCAGGACTAATCCAGGTCTAAACCAGGACTAAACCAGGTCTAAACCAGGACTAAACCAGGACTAAACCAGGACTAAACCAGGTCTAAACCAGGTCTAAACCAGGTCTAAACCAGGACTAAACCAGGACTAAACCAGGACTAATCCAGGTCTAAACCAGGACTAAACCAGGTCTAAACCAGGACTAAACCAGGACTAAACCAGGACTAAACCAGGACTAATCCAGGTCTAAACCAGGACTAATCCAGGTCTAAACCAGGACTAAACCAGGTCTAAACCAGGACTAAACCAGGACTAAACCAGGTCTAAACCAGGACTAAACCAGGTCTAAACCAGGTCTAAACCAGGTCTAAACCAGGACTAAACCAGGACTAAACCAGGACTAATCCAGGACTAAACCAGGACTAAATCAGGTCTTACCATAGCGGTGGTGGTAGAAGGCTCCTGGGACCCAAACATGCTCTTCCACTCCTCGTTCATGGTGGAGTCCTGCTTTGTGTGTTTCCGTGCTGCTGGATCAGAACCAGAACCATCAGATCCAGAACCATCAGAACCAGAACCATCAGACCCAGAACACAGAGGAAAAGGAAACAGAGGAACAGAGTTTAATTTCCGACAAACAGTTTCATAAATCTTTGGCTGAGTGGAGACACTGTGCAGCGCAGATGAAGCAGCGCTGAGGAAACATCTCTGACAGAAACAAGGAGCTCACTCCCGGCTCTGGAACGACATTTCCTGTTCATTTTCCCCACTGACTGTGAAAAATACATATGTTTTAAAAGTTTTACCGTATTTCCCGGACTATAAGTGGCGCTTTTTTCCATCGTCTGGCTCAGGGTGTGACGTATACTCAGGTGTGACTTATATATTAAAATATTTCAGGTGTTGGTTATTTTCACACTGACAGCCACCAGAGGGCGCTCTAGGCTTGTGTACCAGCATCTGCTGCACCTGTACCACTGACAATTTAAAATGTAAACATTACCACTAACAACTTAGGCTATAAAGACAACTGAGAAAGAGCGGAATAATGTGAAATGGAACTGATGCTGAGTCTGACGACAGCCACGCAGAGGAGGAAGCGGCGCTTCGTCTACCTCCGGAGTTGGCGGAGTTGTTCAGAAGCGACACCGAGGATGAAGAATTTAAAGGATTTAGCGATTAGGAGTGAGATGGTGAGTTTGGTGAACTTGTTATATTATGTTCTTTATGCTATAGTTATGTGAATAACTGTTAATATATTACGTTAACATACGAGACACCTATTCAGTTCGTTGTTTATGCTTCATTCAAGAGGGTATTCAACATTTCTTTTACTTGTCTCCCTTGGGAGAAATTTTGCTTGGATCAATGGGCCACTGCACACAGATCACACTCCACAGAGAGAATTCACATAAGTGACAAACAAGTACAATACACCCACACAGTTATTTCATTTATCATCTGACAGCTTCAGTGAAACAGGTACGAGTGAATGCTTACACCTGTTGTATCGACACAGAACCTGTGCCTCCTCCCTGAGCTCAGTGCTTCATATTCAGGGTACGACACCTGTGCAGGGTCAGAGAGGACGCTCCTCGTCTGTTTCTTCACAGCCTGTACATAAAGCTCCTGTGGGCCCAGAGGGACAGCCCAGTCCCTGCCGTCCGGACCAGATTTAAAATTTCATTTTTTGATTTGACCAGTAACTTTCCAAACCAGCTGGTGATTCCATATCTAAGAACTGACTCAACGGATGCTCTGTAGAAGAGGAGCATAATGTTTGGACAGACACCAAATAATCTGTGCAGGAAGTGGAGTCGCTGATGTTTCTGCTACACACACTGCTCACCTGTGTGGGCCAGCTCAGATCTCTGTCGATATGGACTCCCAGATATTTAAAGTTACACTGTGTAAGATTCCCGGTCTTGCGCCTCTAGAGGCCACAGGCTGCCACTGCACCGTCGCAAAACGTAAACACTAGGGCCCCTCCTCCTTCTGAAACTGTGCGAGCGTGCGTTACGTCAAACTAACAATGGGACTAGAGAGTGCATTCATATTTACTGTATAAACTTCTGTAACCACTTGTGTGGCCGCAGATTGGATCTTCTATAGAGTTAGCGCTAGCGTTAGCTTATCGCGCAATGGTCGCAGTAAAAACAACTAATAACTGTATGAAAAAGCACGTTCTAAAGA
>CM036247.1:620702-683410 GCA_020698575.1 Bostrychus sinensis
TCTGAGACTGAGTCTGAGACTGAGTCTGAGTCTGAGACTGAGTCGGAGTCTGAGACTGAGTCTGAGTCCGAGACTGAGTCTGAGACTGAGTCTGAGACTGAGTCTGAGACTGAGTCTGAGACTGAGACTGAGTCGGAGTCTGAGACTGAGTCTGAGTCCGAGACTGAGTCCGAGACTGAGTCCGAGACTGAGTCTGAGACTGAGTCTGAGACTGAGTCCGAGACTGAGTCTGAGACTGAGTCCGAGACTGAGTCTGAGTCTGAGACTGAGTCCGAGACTGAGTCTGAGTCCGAGACTGAGTCTGAGTCTGAGACTGAGTCCGAGACTGAGTCTGAGTCTGAGACTGAGTCCGAGACTGAGTCTGAGTCCGAGACTGAGTCTGAGACTGAGTCTGAGACTGAGTCCGAGACTGAGTCTGAGACTGAGACTGAGTCCGAGACTGAGTCTGAGTCCGAGACTGAGTCTGAGACTGAGTCTGAGACTGAGTCCGAGACTGAGTCTGAGACTGAGTCTGAGACTGAGTCTGAGACTGAGTCCGAGACTGAGTCTGAGACTGAGTCCGAGACTGAGTCTGAGTCCGAGACTGAGTCCGAGACTGAGTCTGACACTGAGTCTGAGACTGAGTCTGAGTCCGAGACTGAGTCCGAGACTGAGTCTGAGTCCGAGACTGAGTCTGAGACTGAGTCCGAGTCTGAGTCCGAGACTGAGTCTGAGACTGAGTCTGAGACTGAGTCCGAGACTGAGTCTGAGTCTGAGACTGAGTCCGAGACTGAGTCTGAGTCCGAGACTGAGTCTGAGACTGAGTCTGAGACTGAGTCCGAGACTGAGTCCGAGACTGAGTCCGAGACTGAGTCTGAGACTGAGTCTGAGTCCGAGACTGAGTCCGAGACTGAGTCTGAGACTGAGTCTGAGACTGAGTCCGAGACTGAGTCCGAGACTGAGTCTGAGTCTGAGACTGAGTCCGAGACTGAGTCTGAGTCCGAGACTGAGTCTGAGACTGAGTCTGAGACTGAGTCCGAGACTGAGTCCGAGACTGAGTCCGAGACTGAGTCTGAGACTGAGTCTGAGTCCGAGACTGAGTCCGAGACTGAGTCTGAGACTGAGTCTGAGACTGAGTCCGAGACTGAGTCCGAGACTGAGTCTGAGTCTGAGACTGAGTCCGAGACTGAGTCTGAGTCTGAGACTGAGTCCGAGACTGAGTCTGAGTCCGAGACTGAGTCCGAGACTGAGTCTGAGACTGAGTCTGAGTCTGAGTCCGAGACTGAGTCCGAGACTGAGTTGGTCCAGGACTCTGTGGGACTCGACCTGGATCCATGTTAAACCAGGTCCTCATGTTTATTCATGAGCCTCATTATCATCAGTTATAATTATTATAATTATCACAGACTGCAGGCTTAGACCGGGACTGGTCCTCGTCCCGGACCCCTCAGAGTCTGGGACCAGGACCGGGACCCGGACCCCTCAGAGGGAGTCTGGGACCAGGACCGGGACCCGGACCCCTCAGAGGGAGTCTGGGGCTCAGGACCGGGACTGGTCCTCGTCCCGGACCCCTCAGAGTCTGGGACCGGGACCGGGACCGGGACTGGGACTGACCTCGATCCACTGTCCGTGGGACTTCATGTTGAGGACGACGCAGGGGTCGGGCTTGGACAGGGCGTCCCGGTCTGGGATCCCCTTACAGGTCACCCTCAGCTCCACTTTGGTGAGGCAGCCCCCCTCCAGCAACCCCAGGGTCTGGGCCTCCAGGAGGTCCGCCATGCGGGGGGCGGGGCTTAGGTCGCCGCTGTCCGTCATCCTGGGGGCGGGGCTAAAGTCTGCACACAAACACATGAGTTTAATATTTCACTGTTAACTCACCTTAGTCCCACCTTAGCTCCGCCTGCTGTCTCTGCGTTAGGATCTCAGCTTTTATAACTTAACATGTACCCCGAGCAGCTGGGGGCCCCGGGCGGCTAGGGGCCCCGGGCGGCTGGGGGCCCCGGCGACACTGAGAGCTGCTGTGGCGAGAAAAACGCTGCGTTTTTATAGAAACATAAAGTCAGGACGTCCCGACAAAACGACTGCAGTCTGTCCCAGCTCTGTGTCTGCGCAGGGGCCGAGCAAACACACAGGGCCCGGGGCTCCTCTGGGGCCCCACTACAGGAATAATCAACTGTTTCTTCCTGATTCTTGAAGAGAAGTAAAACCAGAGAAGTCTAAACCAGGACTAAACCAGGACTAAACCTGGTCTAAACCAGGACTAAACCAGGTCTAAACCCGGTCTAAACCAGGACTAAACCAGGTTTAAACCAGGACTAAACCAGGACTAAACCAGGTCTAAACCTGGTCTAAACCAGGACTAAACCAGGTCTAAACCCGGTCTAAACCAGGACTAAACCAGGTCTAAACCAGGTCTAAACCAGGTTTAAACCAGGACTAAACCAGGACTAAACCAGGTCTAAACCAGGTCTAAACCAGGACTAAAACAAGGCCTAAACCAGGACTAAACCAGGACTAAACCAGGACTAAACCAGGTCTAAACCAGGTCTAAACCAGGACTAAACCAGGTCTAAACCAGGACTAAACCAGGACTAAACCAGGACTAAACCAGGTCTAAACCAGGTCTAAACCAGGACTAAATCAGGTCTAAACCAGGACTAAACCAGGACTAAACCAGGTCTAAACCAGGACTAAACCAGGTCTAAACCAGGACTAAACCAGGACTAAACCAGGTCTAAAGCAGGACTAAACCAGTTCTAAACCAGGTCTAAACCAGGACTAAACCAGGACTAAACCAGGACTAAACCAGGTCTAAACCAGGTATAAACCAGGACTAAACCAGGTCTAAACCAGGACTAAACCAGGACTAAACCAGGTCTAAACCAGGACTAAACCAGGACTAAACCAGGACTAAACCAAGTCTAATCCAGGACTAAACCAGGTCTAAACCAGGTCTAAACCAGGTCTAAACCAGGACTAAATCAGGTCTAAACCAGGACTAAATCAGGTCTAAACCAGGACTAAACCAGGTCTAAACCAGGACTAAACCAGGTCTAAACCAGGACTAAACCAGGACTAAACCAGGTCTAAACCAGGACTAAACCAGGACTAAACCAGGACTAAACCAAGTCTAATCCAGGACTAAACCAGGTCTAAACCAGGACTAAACCAGGACTAAACCAGGACTAAACCAGGACTAAACCAAGTCCAATCCAGGACTAAACCAGGTCTAAACCAGGTCTAAACCAGGTCTAAACCAGGTCTAAACCAGGACTAAATCAGGTCTAAACCAGGTCTAAACCAGGACTAAACCAGGACTAAACCAAGTCTAATCCAGGACTAAACCAGGTCTAAACCAGGTCTAAACCAGGACTAAACCAGGACTAAACCAGGACTAAACCAGGACTAAACCAAGTCTAAACCAGGACTAAACCAGGTCTAAACCAGGTCTAAACCAGGACTAAACCAAGTCTAAACCAGGACTAAACCAGGTCTAAACCAGGTCTAAACCAGGACTAAACCAGGTCTAAACCAGGACTAAACCAGGACTAAACCAGGACTAAACCAGGTCTAAACCAGGACTAAACCAGGTCTAAACCAGGTCTAAACCAGGACTAAACCAGGACTAAACCAGGACTAAACCAGGTCTAAACCAGGACTAAACCCGGACTAAACCAGGACTAAACCAGGACTAAACCAGGTCTAAACCAGGACTAAACCAGGTCTAAACCAGGTCTAAACCAGGACTAAACCCGGACTAAACCAGGACTAAACCAGGACTAAACCAGGACTAAACCAGGTCTAAACCAGGACTAAATCAGGTCTAAACCAGGTCTAAACCAGGACTAAATCAGGTCTAAACCAGGTCTAAACCAGGACTAAACCAGGACTAAACCAAGTCTAATCCAGGTCTAAACCAGGTCTAAACCAGAACTAAACCAGGACTAAACCAGGACTAAACCAGGTCTGAACCAGGACTAAACCAGGACTAAACCAGGACTAAACCAGGACTAAACCAGGACTAAACCAGGTCTAAACCAGGACTAAACCAGGACTAAACCAGGTCTAAACCAGGACTAAACCAGGACTAAACCAGGACTAAACCAGGTCTAAACCAGGACTAAACCAGGACTAAACCAGGTCTAAACCAGGACTAAACCAGGACTAAACCAGGACTAAACCAGGACTAAACCAGGACTAAACCAGGTCTAAACCAGGACTAAACCAGGACTAAACCAGGACTAAACCAGGTCTAAACCAGAACTAAACCAGGACTAAACCAGGACTAAACCAGGTCTGAACCAGGACTAAACCAGGTCTGAACCAGGACTAAACCAGGACTAAACCAGGACTAAACCAGGACTAAACCAGGACTAAACCAGGTCTAAACCAGGACTAAACCAGGACTAAACCAGGTCTAAACCAGGACTAAACCAGGACTAAACCAGGTCTGAACCAGGACTAAACCAGGTCTAAACCAGGTCTAAACCAGGTCTAAACCAGGACTAAACCAGGTCTAAACCAGGTCTAAACCAGGTCTAACCCAGGACTAAACCAGGTCTAAACCAGGACTAAACCAGGTCTAAACCAGGACTAAACCAGGTCTAAACCAGGACTAAACCAGGACTAAACCAGGTCTAAACCAGGACTAAACCAGGTCAGAACCAGGACTAAACCAGGACTAAACCAGGACTAAACCAGGTCTAAACCAGGTCTAAACCAGGACTAAACCAGGTCTAAACCAGGACTAAACCAGGACTAAACCAGGACTAAACCAGGTCTAAACCAGGACTAAACCAGGACTAAACCAGGTCTAAACCAGGACTAAACCAGGACTAAACCAGGACTAAACCAGGACTAAACCAGGTCTAAACCAGGACTAAACCAGGTCTAAACCAGGACTAAACCAGGACTAAACCAGGTCTAAACCAGGACTAAACCAGGACTAAACCAGGTCTAAACCAGGACTAAACCAGGACTAAACCAGGACTAAACCAGGTCTAAACCAGGACTAAACCAGGACTAACCAGGACTAAACCAGGACTAAACCAGGTCTAAACCAGGACTAAACCAGGACTAAACCAGGTCTAAACCAGGACTAAACCAGGACTAAACCAGGTCTAAACCAGGACTAAACCAGGTCTAAACCAGGACTAAACCAGGACTAAACCAGGTCTAAACCAGGACGAAACCAGGACTAAACCAGGACTAAACCAGGTCTAAACCAGGACTAAACCAGGACTAAACCAGGTCTAAACCAGGTCTAACCCAGGACTAAACCAGGTCTAAACCAGGACTAAACCAGGTCTAAACCAGGACTAAACCAGGACTAAACCAGGTCTAAACCAGGTCTAACCCAGGACTAAACCAGGTCTAAACCAGGACTAAACCAGGTCTAAACTAGGACTAAACCAGGACTAAACCAGGTCTAAACCAGGTCTAAACCAGGACTAAACCAGGTCTAAACCAGGACTAAACCAGGACTAAACCAGGACTAAACCAGGTCTAAACCAGGACTAAACCAGGACTAAACCAGGTCTAAACCAGGACTAAACCAGGACTAAACCAGGACTAAACCAGGTCTAAACCAGGACTAAACCAGGTCTAAACCAGGTCTAAACCAGGTCTAAACCAGGTCTAAACCAGGACTAAACCAGGACTAAACCAGGTCTAAACCAGGTCTAAACCAGGACTAAACCAGGTCTAAACCAGGTCTAAACCAGGACTAAACCAGGTCTAAACCAGGACTAAACCAGGACTAAACCAGGTCTAAACCAGAACTAAACCAGGACTAAACCAGGTCTAAACCAGGTCTAAACCAGGACTAAACCAGGTTTAAACCAGGAGTAAACCAGGACGAAACCAGGTCTAAACCAGGTCTAAACCAGGTCTAAACCAGGTCTAAACCAGGACTAAACCAGGTCTAAACCAGGACTAAACCAGGTCTAACCCAAGACTAAACCAGGTCTAAACCAGGACTAAACCAGGTCTAAACCAGGACTAGAGAAAGACTAAACCTGGTCTAAACCAGGACTAAACCAGGACTAAACCTGGTCTAAACCAGGACTAAACCAGGACTAAACCAGGTCTAAACCAGGTCTAAACCAGGTCTAAACCAGGTCTAAACCAGGACTAAACCAGGTCTAACCCAAGACTAAACCAGGTCTAAACCAGGTCTAAACCTGGTCTAAACCAGGCCTAAACCAGGTCTAAACCAGGACTAAACCAGGACTAAACCAGGACTAAACCAGGTCTTAACCAGGTCTAAACCAGGCTTAAACCAGGTCTAAACCAGGACTAAACCAGGACTAAACCAGGACTAAACCAGGTCTAAACCTGGTCTAAACCAGGCCTAAACCAGGTCTAAACCTGGCCTAAACCAGGACTAAACCAGGACTAAACCAGGTCTAAACCAGGACTAAACCAAGACTAAACCTGGTCTAAACCAGGACTAAACCAGGTCTTAACCAGGTCTAAACCAGGACTAAACCAGGTCTAAACCAGGCTTAAACCAGGAGTAAACCAGGTCTAAACCAGGACTAAACCAGGTCTAAACCAGGA
This sequence comes from Bostrychus sinensis, assembly GCA_020698575.1. Lineage (NCBI taxonomy): Eukaryota > Metazoa > Chordata > Actinopteri > Gobiiformes > Eleotridae > Bostrychus > Bostrychus sinensis. Next base: position 627,243 of record CM036247.1, read on the forward strand.
CTAAACCAGGTCTAAACCAGGTCTAAACCAGGTCTAAACCAGGACTAAACCAGGTCTAAACCAGGACTAAACCAGGTCTAACCCAAGACTAAACCAGGTCTAAACCAGGTCTAAACCTGGTCTAAACCAGGCCTAAACCAGGTCTAAACCAGGACTAAACCAGGACTAAACCAGGACTAAACCAGGTCTTAACCAGGTCTAAACCAGGCTTAAACCAGGAGTAAACCAGGTCTAAACCAGGACTAAACCAGGTCTAAACCAGGACTAAACCAGGTCTAAACCAGGTCTAAACCAGGTCTAACCCAAGACTAAACCAGGTCTAAACCAGGACTAAACCAGGTCTAAACCAGGTCTAAACCAGGTCTAAACCAGGACTAAACCAGGTCTAAACCAGGACTAAACCAGGTCTAACCCAAGACTAAACCAGGTCTAAACCAGGTCTAAACCTGGTCTAAACCAGGCCTAAACCAGGTCTAAACCAGGACTAAACCAGGACTAAACCAGGACTAAACCAGGTCTTAACCAGGTCTAAACCAGGCTTAAACCAGGAGTAAACCAGGTCTAAACCAGGACTAAACCAGGTCTAAACCAGGTCTAAACCTGGTCTAAACCAGGCCTAAACCAGGTCTAAACCAGGTCTAAACCAGGACTAAACCAGGTCTAAACCAGGTCTAAACCTGGTCTAAACCAGGCCTAAACCAGGTCTAAACCAGGTCTAAACCTGGTCTAAACCAGGCCTAAACCAGGTCTAAACCATGCCTAAACCAGTCTAACCAGTCTAAACCAGGTCTAAACCAGGACTAAAACGGTCTACCAAGACTAAACCAGGTCTAAACCAGGTCTAAACCTGGTCTAAACCAGGTCTAAACCTGTCTAAACCGGGCCTAAACCGATAAACCAGGTCTAAACCAGGCTAAACCAGGTCTAAACCAGGTCTAAACCGGTCTAAACCAGGCTAAACCAGGCCTAACGCAGTCTAAACCAGGTCTAAACCAGACTAAACCAGTCTAAACCAGGTCTAAACCTGCTAAACAGGCCTAACCAGGTCTAAACCAGGTATAAACAGGTCTAAACAGGCTTACGGTAACCGGTCAAACCAGGACTAAACCAGGTCTAAACCAGGTCTAAACCTGGTCTAAACCAGGCCTAAACCAGGCCTAAACCAGGTCTAAACCAGGTCTAAACCAGGACTAAACCAGGTCTAAACCAGGTCTAAACCTGGTCTAAACCAGGCCTAAACCAGGTCTAAACCAGGTCTAAACCAGGTCTAAACCAGGACTAAACCAGGTCTAGAGCAGGACTCCTCTGGTCCTGGTTTCTGGGTCAGGATCCACAGGGAGTCTCTGATGAAGACGTCTTTACATTAATTATCATCTGACTTTTAAATAAAGTCTCGCTGCGGTGATAACAGAAGAAAACCGGCAGAAACCAGGTCAGAACGGGTCTAAACCGGGTCAGAACCGGGTCTAAACCGGGTCAGAACCGGGTCTAAACCGGGTCAGAATCGGGTCTAAACCAGGTCAGAACCGGGTCTAAACCAGACCAGGTTCCTGTAAAACCACTGGTCCTCCTCAGGTCTCTGTGTGGTCCTGAAGATCATGAGTCTGGTCTAAACCAGGACTTAGGTCTGGGTCTAAACCAGGACTTAGGTCTGGGTCTAAACCAGGACTTAGGTCTGGGTCTAAACCAGGACTTAGGTCTGGGTCTAAACCAGGACTTGGTGCCTTTGCGAGGCGCTCAGGTTGTGTGGACTCAGTGAAACCGGACCTCGGACTCGGGTCTCATTAAGAACGTTTAATCCCATCAGAGTCCGACCTCGAGATGAAACCGGATCTGAGCCACTTCCTCTCGGTCTCGGACTCAAGAACTGGATCCTGTTACATTTATATGGACTACAGAGACCAGGACCAGAGACCAGGGACCAGGGACCAGGACCAGGACCTGTACCACAACCCTCACCTGCCAAGTGGTTTAGTCCTGGGTTAGTCCTGGTTTAGTCCTGGTTTAGACCTGGTTTAGTCCTGGTTTAGACCTGGTTTAGACCTGGTTTAGACCTGGTTTAGACCTGGTTTAGTCCTGGTTTAGACCTGGTTTAGTCCTGGTTTAGTCCTGGTTTAGTCCTGGTTTAGTCCTGGTTTAGACCTGGTTTAGTCCTGGTTTAGACCTGATTTAGTCCTGGTTTAGACCTGGTTTAGACCTGGTTTAGACCTGGTTTAGTCCTGGTTTAGACCTGGTTTAGACCTGGTTTAGTCCTGGTTTAGACCTGGTTTAGACCTGGTTTAGTCCTGGTTTAGTCCTGGTTTAGTCCTGGTTTAGTCCTGGTTTAGACCTGGTTTAGACCTGGTTTAGTCCTGGTTTAGTCCTGGTTTAGTCCTGGTTTAGACCTGGTTTAGTCCTGGTTTAGACCTGGTTTAGACCTGGTTTAGTCCTGGTTTAGACCTGGTTTAGTCCTGGTTTAGTCCTGGTTTAGACCTGGTTTAGACCTGGTTTAGTCCTGGTTTAGACCTGGTTTAGTCCTGGTTTAGACCTGGTTTAGTCCTGGTTTAGTCCTGGTTTAGTCCTGGTTTAGTCCTGGTTTAGTCCTGGTTTAGTCCGGGTCCAGTCCGGGTTTAGTCCTGGTTTAGTCCTGGTTTAGTCCGGGTTTAGTCCTGGTTTAGTCTTGGTTTAGTCCTGGTTTAGTCCTGGTTTAGTCCTGGTTTAGTCCTGGTTTAGTCCGGGTCCAGTCCGGGTTTAGTCCTGGTTTAGTCCTGGTTTAGTCCGGGTTTAGTCCTGGTTTAGTCCTGGTTTAGTCCTGGTTTAGTCCGGGTTTAGTCCTGGTTTAGTCCTGGTTTAGTCCTGGTTTAGTCCGGGTCCAGTCCGGGTTTAGTCTTGGTTTAGTCCTGGTTTAGTCCGGGTTTAGTCCGGGTTTAGTCCTGGTTTAGTCCGGGTTTAGTCCTGGTTTAGTCCGGGTTTAGTCCTGGTTTAGTCTTGGTTTAGTCCTGGTTTAGTCCGGGTTTAGTCCTGGTTTAGTCCGGGTTTAGTCCTGGTTTAGTCCGGGTTTAGTCCTGGTTTAGTCCGGGTCCAGTCCGGGTTTAGTCCGGGTCCAGTCCGGGTTTAGTCCTGGTTTAGTCCTGGTTTAGTCCGGGTTTAGTCCGGGTCCAGTCCGGGTTTAGTCCTGGTTTAGTCCTGGTTTAGTCCGGGTTTAGTCCGGGTTTAGTCCTGGTTTAGTCCGGGTCCAGTCCGGGTTTAGTCCTGGTTTAGTCCGGGTTTAGTCAGGGTTTAGTCCGGGTTTAGTCCGGGTTTAGTCCGGGTCCAGTCCGGGTTTAGTCCTGGTTTAGTCCTGGTTTAGTCCGGGTTTAGTCCTGGTTTAGTCTTGGTTTAGTCCTGGTTTAGTCCGGGTTTAGTCCTGGTTTAGTCCTGGTTTAGTCCGGGTTTAGTCCTGGTTTAGTCCTGGTTTAGTCTTGGTTTAGTCTTGGTTTAGTCCTGGTTTAGTCCTGGTTTAGTCTTGGTTTAGTCTTGGTTTAGTCCTGGTTTAGTCCGGGTTTAGTCCTGGTTTAGTCCTGGTTTAGTCTTGGTTTAGTCCTGGTTTAGTCCGGGTTTAGTCCTGGTTTAGTCCTGGTTTAGTCCGGGTTTAGTCCTGGTTTAGTCCGGGTTTAGTCCTGGTTTAGTCTTGGTTTAGTCCTGGTTTAGTCCGGGTTTAGTCCTGGTTTAGCCCTGGTTTAGTCCTGGTTTAGTCCTGGTTTAGTCCGGGTTTAGTCCTGGTTTAGTCCGGGTTTAGTCCTGGTTTAGTCCGGGTTTAGTCCTGGTTTAGCCCTGGTTTAGTCCTGGTTTAGTCCGGGTTTAGTCCGGGTTTAGTCCTGGTTTAGTCCGGGTTTAGTCCTGGTTTAGTCCTGGTTTAGTCTTGGTTTAGTCCTGGTTTAGTCCGGGTTTAGTCCTGGTTTAGTCCTGGTTTAGTCCGGGTTTAGTCCTGGTTTAGTCCGGGTTTAGTCCTGGTTTAGTCTTGGTTTAGTCCTGGTTTAGTCCGGGTTTAGTCCTGGTTTAGCCCTGGTTTAGTCCTGGTTTAGTCCTGGTTTAGTCCTGGTTTAGTCCTGGTTTAGACCTGGTTTAGTCCGGGTTTAGTCCTGGTTTAGTCCTGGTTTAGTCTTGGTTTAGTCCTGGTTTAGTCCGGGTTTAGTCCTGGTTTAGTCCTGGTTTAGTCCTGGTTTAGTCCGGGTTTAGTCCTGGTTTAGTCCGGGTTTAGTCCTGGTTTAGTCCTGGTTTAGTCTTGGTTTAGTCCTGGTTTAGTCCGGGTTTAGTCCTGGTTTAGCCCTGGTTTAGTCCTGGTTTAGTCCTGGTTTAGTCCGGGTTTAGTCCTGGTTTAGTCCTGGTTTAGTCCGGGTTTAGTCCTGGTTTAGTCTTGGTTTAGTCCTGGTTTAGACCTGGTTTAGTCCTGGTTTAGCCCTGGTTTAGTCCTGGTTTAGTCCTGGTTTAGTCCGGGTTTAGTCCTGGTTTAGTCCGGGTCCAGTCCGGGTTTAGTCCGGGTTTGGGTTCGTACCTGGATCCAGTTCCATGCGCGGCGACGGCGGGTCTCAGAGCGGGGTGTGTGCGGAGAGTGTGGCCGGAGAGGAGCGCTCAGAGCCGGGCTGCATGCCGCGTGTGCTCCCGCTGTGCTCCCGGAGCCGTCCCGGAGCTTGTGAGCCGCAGACGGAGGAGGGACCGAGGATAAACCCAGCGCTCAGCCCCGGGAGAGAGACGGAGCAGCGGGGAGAGAGAGGGAGGGCGCCGCCCGCAGGAGGAACGGCGCTACTGCAGCGCACTCCGACCCGCGCTGTGTCCCGGCTCCGCGCTCTGCGCGCGCACGTCTGGGCCCTCGTGTACGAATCCTGCCAGAGTTTTCCACGCAAAGGCAGTGATTTATAAAAAACTCCTGCGGGAGAATGAGCGCGGCTTTGTGCCGTGCGTGCGCAGGTTTTGGAGACGCGGCACAGAGGCGACGCGGCGGAAGTGAAGCAGACCATGTTTGGTACCGTTCACCTTCATTCAGCTCTCATAAAACTTCACTCAACAACACGCGGTGTGAACGGCAGCAGAGGTCATCTCTGATGAATGGATGAATGCATTTATGAAACAATGATGGAGCTGAGCAGAAACATCTCCTACACACTGTCCCTGTCCCTGTCCCTGTCCCTGTCCCTGTCTCTGTCTCTGTCCCTGTCTCTGTCTCTGTCCCTGTCCCTGTCCCTGTCCCTGTCCCTGTCTCTGTCCCTGTCCCTGTCCCTGTCCCTGTCTCTGTCTCTGTCTCTGTCTCTGTCTCTGTCCCTGTCCCTGTCCCTGTCCCTGTCTCTGTCCCTGTCCCTGTCCCTGTCCCTGTCTCTGTCTCTGTCCCTGTCCCTGTCTCTGTCTCTGTCTCTGTCCCTGTCCCTGTCCCTGTCCCTGTCCCTGTCCCTGTCCCTGTCTCTGTCCCTGTCCCTGTCCCTGTCCCTGTCTCTGTCCCTGTCCCTGTCCCTGTCCCTGTCTCTGTCTCTGTCTCTGTCTCTGTCTCTGTCCCTGTCCCTGTCCCGTCCCTGTCTCTGTCTCTGTCCCTGTCCCGTCCCTGTCTCTGTCTCTGTCTCTGTCCCGTCCCTGTCTCTGTCCCTGTCTGTCCCTGTCCCATCCCTGTCTCTGTCCCTGTCCCTTTCTCTGTCTCTGTCCCTGTCTGTCCCTGTCCCGTCCCTGTCTCTGTCCCTGTCTCTGTCTCTGTCCCTGTCTGTCCCTGTCCCGTCCCTGTCCCTTTCTCTGTCTCTGTCCCTGTCTGTCCCTGTCCCTGTCCCTGTCCCTGTCCCTGTCTCTGTCCCTGTCCCTGTCCCTGTCCCTGTCCCTGTCCCTGTCTCTGTCCCTGTCCCTGTCCCTGTCCCTGTCCCTGTCCCTGTCTCTGTCCCTGTCCCTGTCCCTGTCCCTGTCCCTGTCCCTGTCTCTGTCTCTGTCCCTGTCCCTGTCCCTGTCCCTGTCCCTGTCCCTGTCCCTGTCCCTGTCCCTGTCTCTGTCCCTGTCCCTGTCTCTGTCTCTGTCCCTGTCCCTGTCCCTGTCCCTGTCCCTGTCTCTGTCTCTGTCCCTGTCCCTGTCCCTGTCCCTGTCCCTGTCCCTGTCTCTGTCCCTGTCCCTGTCCCTGTCCCTGTCCCTGTCCCTGTCTCTGTCCGTGTCCCTGTCCCTGTCCCTGTCTCTGTCTCTGTCCCTGTCCCTGTCCCTGTCCCTGTCCCTGTCCCTGTCTCTGTCTCTGTCTCTGTCTCTGTCTCTGTCCCTGTCCCTGTCTCTGTCTCTGTCCCTGTCTCTGTCTCTGTCCACACTCTGTCTCTGTCTCTGTCTCTGTCTCTGTCCCTGTCTCTGTCTCTGTCTCTGTCTCTGTCTCTGTCTCTGTCCCTGTCCCTGTCCCTGTCTCTGTCTCTGTCTCTGTCTCTGTCCCTGTCCCTGTCTCTGTCTCTGTCTCTGTCCCTGTCCCTGTCCCTGTCCCTGTCCCTGTCTCTGTCTCTGTCTCTGTCTCTGTCTCTGTCTCTGTCTCTGTCTCTGTCTCTGTCCCTGTCCCTGTCTCTGTCTCTGTCTCTGTCTCTGTCCCTGTCTCTGTCTCTGTCTCTGTCTCTGTCTCTGTCTCTGTCCCTGTCCCTGTCCCTGTCCCTGTCCACACACTGTCCCTGTCCCTGTCCCTGTCCCTGTCTCTGTCCCTGTCCCTGTCCCTGTCTCTGTCCCTGTCCCTGTCTCTGTCTCTGTCTCTGTCCCTGTCCCTGTCCCTGTCCACACACTGTCCCTGTCCCTGTCCCTGTCCCTGTCTCTGTCTCTGTCCCTGTCCCTGTCCACACACTGTCCCTGTCCCTGTCCCTGTCCCTGTCTCTGTCTCTGTCTCTGTCTCTGTCCCTGTCCCTGTCCCTGTCCACACACTGTCCCTGTCCCTGTCCCTGTCCCTGTCTCTGTCTCTGTCTCTGTCTCTGTCCTCTGTCCCTGTCCCTGTCTCTGTCTCTGTCTCTGTCTCTGTGCCTGTCTCTGTCTCTGTCTCTGTCTCTGTCTCTGTCCCTGTCCCTGTCCCTGTCCCTGTCTCTGTCTCTGTCTCTGTCTCTGTCTCTGTCTCTGTCTCTGTCTCTGTCCTCTGTCTCTGTCTCTGTCTCTGTCTCTGTCTCTGTCTCTGTCTCTGTCTCTGTCTCTGTCTCTGTCCCTGTCTCTGTCTCTGTCTCTGTCTCTGTCTCTGTCCACACTCTGTCTCTGTCTCTGTCTCTGTCCCTGTCTCTGTCTCTGTCCCTGTCTCTGTCTCTGTCTCTGTCCACACTCTGTCTCTGTCTCTGTCTCTGTCCCTGTCTCTGTCTCTGACTCTGTCTCTGTCCCTGTCCCTGTCCCTGTCTCTGTCTCTGTCTCTGTCTCTGTCTCTGTCCCTGTCCCTGTCCCTGTCCCTAAAATAAAGAGGCTAATTTACCTGCCCAACAATAAAGAAACAAAAACGTGATCTGATTTGCAGCCTTCTCTGTCTCTCATCTGACGCCAGCGAGCAAAAGTCTGTCCGATGTTGACTCTTGTCTGCGATCTGGTGCGGTCCCTTTCACACTTTCTTTTTCTTGCCTCGTCCGACATTGTCTTCATCTTCTTGTGTCCTTCGGCCCTGACGAACTGGCGAAAATAACAACGCTAAAAGTAGCTTCATGGTTATACTGCGCCTCAGGTATAAGAGCAGAAGGGAATGCCGTAAAGCGAGTCGTTTCCTGTCACGTGACTTTTCCTCAACAGCGGCCAAGTTGCGAGGGCGGTTTCTCAGAACAGAAGCCCCGCTCGGAGCAACAGATCGTGCCTCAGGCCTTATAATCGCTCAAAAAATCACAAAAACAAGTCAGATGCCCCACATATTTAGGAGAAAAGTTACACAGTGTAACTTTAAAGGAGCTCACCTGCTCAGTTTTGTCATGTAGCTGAATAACCATCAATGTGTTACGTTAGCATAGCACACACCTATTCAGCTGTTGTTGTCTATTCTATTATTACTATAACTCGCCTTTCAACATCAAATGTCTGTTCCTGGTGTCAGATTTCTTATATTCCAGAGCGACGTATAGTCCAGAGAATACGGTAGGCCTTAACTTTAGCAAAATCTATTTAATGACTGTGAGTGCTACCCACTCTGCTACTGAGCTGCCTTGGATCCTCTTTAGGATTTGTCTGGGCCTGTTTGTTCACGTCTGTAAACTCTAATTCTCGCTGCCGCTCTTTCACAGACATTACGGCCAGCGCTGCAGTCCTGAAGATCCCGGCGCACATGGAGGCGATTATGGAGCATCTGGAACAGCACCAGAGCCGCGCAAATGAGTTTGTTTTGAAGAGTTTGCTGCGTTCTTTGGCAGTTGTGAGGTCAGAGCCGGGACAAACGCAGGCATTTAACAAGAACATAAATACTGGGGCCAACTGTAAGCCATTATTCTCTCACTGATGAACACGAGCGCGGGAACGAGACCAGGTCCCGGGGCCAGAGCTGGAGAGTCCCAGCCAACTCTGCAGCTCACACTTCACCCACAGCTGCACAGCACTGGGGCCTCCTCATGAACAGCTGCACTCGGAAACGTTTAAACCCCAAGACTTTTCAAGAAGAGAAGAAGGTCCCAGAGCGTCCTGGACCGAGGCTGACGCAGCAGTGACCAGGAAAATCTTCACATCACAATTTCCCGAAAGCCTAGATCACGATTTGGATTTTATTATAATTCATGTAAACATTGCAATTTGCTTTTGTCTTTAAGAGAAACCTAAAGTCCTGCTTCATCTGGAAGTAAAATAAACTCATACTTAGACAAACTTTATTGATCCACAACACAGTTTTTCACTTGTACTATTACTACTGACAATTTACAACTAATCATAAGTAACAGTAAATATTTAAGTATAGGGCTGCAGGATACGGAGAAAACCTGCGATATTCCATAACTATGTTGAAAATTGCGATAACGATATTGTGATATTTGAAAACAGAGCCTACTTTTGGAACATAGTAAGTTAAATTCACTACATTTCACAAAAATGTAAGTTCCTGTATTTACTCAAAACTTAACTCAGACTAAACCAGGAATAAAACAAGGCTAAGCTGGGACTAAATTAATTAAATTACCACTAAAACTGGACTTTTTAACATTTTTATTTAGTCACAACACATGTTCTTTTAAGGCTCTGGTGGAAAATGATTCTTCAGTGTAAATCTCTGTCAGATGGAAGACCACAGCGTTATTGATGATATATTTAGATTCTGTGATACAGATATTGCGATAACGATATTATTGCGATATATTGTGCAGCCCTATTTAAAGTTACACTGTGTAACTTTTCTCCTAAATATGTGGGGCATCTGACTTGTTTTTGTGATTTTTTGAGCGATTATAAGGCCTGAGGTGTGATCTGTTGCTCCGAGCGGGGCTTCTGTTCTGAGAAACCGCCCTCGCAGTTTGGCCGGGAGCGCTCCGCTGTTGAGGAAGAGTCACGTGACAGGAAACGACTCGCTTTACGGCATTCCCTTCTGCTCTTATACCTGAGGCGCAGTATAACCATGAAGCTACTTTTAGCATTGTTATTTTCGCCAGTTCGTCAGGGCCGAAGGACACAAGAAGATGAAGACAATGTCGGACGAGGCAAGAAAAAGAAAATGTGAAAGGGACCGCACCAGATCGCAGACAAGAGTCAACATCGGACAGACTTTTGCTCGCTGGCGTCAGATGAGAGACAGAGAAGGCTGCAAATCAGATCACGTTTTTGTTTCTTTATTGTTGGACAGGTAAATTAGCCTCTTTATTTTTTCTTTAGAACGTGCTTTTTCATACAGTTATTAGTTGTTTTTACTGCGACCATTGCGCGATATTTGTTGATAAGCTAACGCTAGCGCTAACTCTATAGAAGATCCAGTCCAAACTTCCAAAGGTAGCAGCAGGTCAACTAAAGTTGAAACAATGATGGAAATAGACGCACGCTCGCACAGTTTCAGAAGGAGGAGGGGCCCTAGTGTTTACGTTTTGCGACGGTGCAGTGGCAGCTGTGGCCTCTAGAGGCGCAAGACCGGGAATCTTACACAGTGTAACTTTAAGTATTTGCTTTGTGTAACAAAATGTGCAAAGAATAATATTTTTACAAACCAAATCATTCTTTTGTGTTTTGAACTATAGCCTGCCACAATTTTAGATGTATGTCCTTGATTATATGAACATTTTATTGTAATGTTTGTCAGAAATTCCCTTCACTTATTAATTCACCACAGCGTAACTGAACAGGTGAGCTGATGGGACTCCAGAGTTAAACATCTGACATCTCAGAAATGATGAAGTTCTTCAGAGTAAGGGCGAAATGTCTTCTAAAAACAAACCTTGTCCAGACCACCTTCTTGTTTAACCTTTACAAAACATTTTTCCTGGATGACTGCGAACCTGCACAGACATCTGACAGATTAGTTTAGTAATGTGTGGCGACCAGAGTTATGACCAGTACAGCCATTAATCGACCGACCAAAGGATATGCGGGGGAGTTTTACACAAATAAGTAACTTCACATGATTAATTCAGATCATAAAACATCAAGAAAAGATGGCTGTAACATATATTATCTAAAAATCATCTATGTTATCTTAAATAAAATGAAAAATAAAAGTTATCAGGTCATCGACTAAACCGACCAGAGGCTGTCAGCCCCAGTAACTACAGTCATGTATCCACTTTTTACTTACGATAATAAAAGTGGATACATCACTATAGTTATCATTATAGGCATCACTGTTTTCTAGGAAGTGTACATCAATATAGATAGAAAAAAGATCTATAATATTGGAAATACCACTATTAGAAATTTACATGTTAAAATAAATTAAAACACGGCTTTTTGGATGTCATTCTTGTGTTTTTAATGAAATAAAATGCTATATTCACTTCAAATAATAAACCCTGGCCATATTGCTACATTCCAGAGTAAACTTTTATGATTTTTGGCAAAAAGTTGTTTTATCAGTTATCAGTATGGTGCTGAATCGTATCGGATCGTTCTAAATCATTCTTGAATCTTATCAGAATAATTCTGATTGATATCCTCGTTATAACCACGTACTGTTACCTCGTTATAACCACGTACTGTTACCTCGTTATAACCGCGTACCGTTACCTCGTTATAACCACGTACTGTTACCTCGTTATAACCACGTACTGTTACCTCGTTATAACCGCGTACTGTTACCTCGTTATAACCGCGTACCGTTACCTCGTTATAACCGCGTACCGTTACCTCGTTATAACCGCGTACCGTTACCTCGTTATAACCACGTACTGTTACCTCGTTATAACCGCGTACTGTTACCTCGTTATAACCGCGTACCGTTACCTCGTTATAACCACGTACCGTTACCTCGTTATAACCACGTACTGTTACCTCGTTATAACCACGTACTGTTACCTCGTTATAACCACATACTGACCGTTACCTCGTTATAACCACGTACTGTTACCTCGTTAAAACCACGTACCGTTACCTCATTATAACCACGTACTGTTACCTCGTTAAAACCACGTACCGTTACCTCATTATAACCACGTACCGTTACCTCGTTATAACCACGTACTGTTACCTCGTTATAACCACGTACCGTTACCTCGTTATAACCACGTACTGTTACCTCGTTATAACCACGTACTGTTACCTCGTTATAACCACATACTGACCGTTACCTCGTTATAACCACGTACTGTTACCTCGTTAAAACCACGTACCGTTACCTCATTATAACCACGTACTGTTACCTCGTTATAACCACGTACTGTTACCTCGTTATAACCACGTACTGACTGTTACCTCGTTATAACCACGTACTGTTACCTCGTTATAACCACGTACTGACTGTTACCTCGTTATAACCACGTACTGACCGTTACCTCGTTATAACCACGTACTGTTACCTCGTTATAACCACGTACTGTTACCTCGTTATAACCACGTACTGACCGTTACTTCGTTATAACCACGTACTGTTACCTCGTTATAACCACGTACTGTTACCTCGTTATAACCGCGTACTGTTACCTCGTTATAACCGCGTACTGTTACCTCGTTATAACCGCATACTGTTACCTCGTTATAACCACGTACTGTTACCTCGTTATAACCACGTACTGACCGTTACTTCGTTATAACCACGTACTGTTACCTCGTTATAACCACATACTGTTACCTCGTTATAACCGCGTACTGTTACCTCGTTATAACCGCGTACTGACTGTTACCTCGTTATAACCACGTACTGTTACCTCGTTATAACTACGTACTGTTACCTCGTTATAACTACGTACTGTTACCTCGTTATAACCACGTACTGTTACCTCGTTATAACCACGTACTGTTACCTCGTTATAACTACGTACTGTTACCTCGTTATAACCACGTACTGTTACCTCGTTATAACCACGTACCTCGTTATAACCACGTACTGTTACCTCGTTATAACCACGTACTGCTACCTCGTTATAACCACGTACTGTTACCTCATTATAACCACGTACCGTTACCTCGTTATAACCACGTACTGCTACCTCGTTATAACCACGTACTGTTACCTCGTTATAACCACGTACTGTTACCTCGTTATAACTACGTACTGTTACCTCGTTATAACCACGTACTGACTGTTACCTCGTTATAACCACGTACTGTTACCTCGTTATAACTACGTACTGTTACCTCGTTATAACCACGTACTGTTACCTCGTTATAACCACGTACTGTTACCTCGTTATAACCACGTACTGACTGTTACCTCGTTATAACCACGTACTGTTACCTCGTTATAACCACATACTGTTACCTCGTTATAACCACGTACTGTTACCTCGTTATAACCACGTACCTCGTTAAAACCACGTACTGTTACCTCGTTATAACCACGTACTGTTACCTCATTATAACCACGTACCGTTACCTCGTTATAACCACGTACTGTTACCTCATTATAACCACGTACTGTTACCTCGTTATAACCACGTACTGTTACCTTGTTATAACCACGTACTGACCGTTACCTCGTTATAACGTACTGTTACCTCGTTATAACCACGTACTGTTACCTCGTTATAACCGCATACTGTTACCTCGTTATAACCACGTACTGTTACCTCGTTATAACCACGTACTGTTACCTCGTTATAACCACGTACTGACCGTTACCTCGTTATAACGTACTGTTACCTCGTTATAACCACGTACTGTTACCTCGTTATAACCGCGTACTGTTACCTCGTTATAACCGCATACTGTTACCTCGTTATAACCACGTACTGTTACCTCGTTATAACCACGTACTGACTGTTACCTCGTTATAACCGCGTACTGTTACCTCGTTATAACCACATACTGTTACCTCGTTATAACGTACTGTTACCTCGTTATAACCACATACTGTTACCTCGTTATAACGTACTGTTACCTCGTTATAACCACGTACTGTTACCTCGTTATAACCGCATACTGTTACCTCGTTATAACCACGTACTGTTACCTCGTTATAACCACGTACTGTTACCTCGTTATAACCACGTACTGACCGTTACCTCGTTATAACGTACTGTTACCTCGTTATAACCACGTACTGTTACCTCGTTATAACCGCGTACTGTTACCTCGTTATAACCGCATACTGTTACCTCGTTATAACCACGTACTGTTACCTCGTTATAACCACGTACTGACTGTTACCTCGTTATAACCACGTACTGTTACCTCGTTATAACCATGTACTGACCGTTACCTCTTTTGTCTTCGGTCTCGCTGCGCGGCTTCACGAGGTCCACCTGCCGTCCCATGATGCCGAGCGTGCCCAGGTCGATGAGTCCGCTCTGAGCGTGCTCAGTCTGGTTCTGCTCCACCATCGAGGCCTTGGCTTTGTTGGACTTCAGCATAAAATCCTTCAGAGCCAGGAGCTTGTCCTCCTCCGCCTCCGTCATGCCCTGCACACAGACGCAGATCCAGTTAGAACCAGGTCAGAACCGGTCCAGAACCAGGTCAGAACCAGTCCAGAACCAGATCAGAACCAGGTCAGAACCAGGTCAGAACCGGTCCAGAACCAGATCAGAACCAGGTCAGAACCAGGTCAGAACCAGGTCAGAACTGGTCCAGAACCAGGTCAGAACCAGGTCAGAACTGGTCCAGAACCAGATCAGGACCAGGTCAGAACCGGTCCAGAACCAGGTCAGAACCGGTCCAGAACCAGATCAGAACCAGGTCAGAACCAGGTCAGAACCGGTCCAGAACCAGGTCAGAACCGGTCCAGAACCAGGTCAGAACCAGGTCAGAACTGGTCCATAACCAGGTCAGAACCAGGTCAGAACCGGTCCAGAACCAGGTCAGAACTTTTAAATCCACAGGAAGAGAGACTGTCTGTGGACTCAAGAGCTGCGCTAACTGTGGAGCTAATGTAGAGCTAATGTGGAGCTAATGTAGAGCTAATGTAGAGCTAATGTGGAGCTAATGTAGAGCTAATGTAGAGCTAATGTGGAGATAATGTAGAGCTAATGTAGAGCTAATGTGGAGCTAATGTGGAGCTAATGTAGAGCTAATGTAGAGCTAATGTGGAGCTAATGTGGAGCTAATGTAGAGCTAATGTGGAGCTAATGTGGAGCTAATGTAGAGCTAATGTGGAGCTAATGTAGAGCTAATGTAGAGCTAATGTGGAGCTAATGTGGAGCTAATGTAGAGCTAATGTAGAGCTAATGTGGCCACAGGCTCAGTAAAGAACACGCCCTGAAGCAAAAGTCACAAAAAGCTGGACAAAGCAGAAGCTACAGAAGGTAAAGGTCTGGTCTCACAGCAAAGTCACAAAGTGAAGCTGCTGTGAGCTCACAGAGGACACAGCACTGATCAGCTGTGGACAGAGGACAGTTCTGTGTCCCCTTGTCTTCACACAATTATAACAGACTCTAACTAAATGTTGGGACACTGTGTATAAAAATTATAGAATGCAGTGGTAGAAGAAAATTAAACATTATAGTCACAAGATAAAATATATTACCACTTCATAAAAAATAAATGCTCATTTTTGACAGCAACAGGTCTCTGTGTGAAAAAGACAACAAATGTGAAATGCTTACTAAAAAAAAGCTGGACTGGACATTTTACAACAAAATAGGTTAATTGTCCACAATTCAGCAACAAGACTAGGAATAAAACGTGTTTTAATACTGTTATTAGTATTGGATTTATTGGATGCTTGTGGTCTTCTGGCCTTGAGCAGGGCTGCTGTCATCAAATTTTAAAAAAGTGAGACAGTATTATATCAGCACCTGATAGGTTTATGTTAAAATATAAACACCATTTTTAATGAAAAGAATGAATGAAATCTGTGAAGCATATTACACAGTGCCCTTTGTCCAAAAATAACTATAAAAATGATACAATTTAAATGTACACTTTTATACTATCATTTCTTTATGTCATGTTCGGCCCGTGACCTATGACCCGGCCCGAACCAGGAACTGAGTTTGAACCCACTGCTTTACAGAGACCTACATATTCTGAATACTTGTGAAGTATTCTGAAGTATTTATGTACTTGGGCGTATTCCTGTGAAACTCCCACACAGACCTGGGACCAGATCCAGGCTGGACTCTCAGTTTGAAGGAAATATCTCCGTTTGTACAGAAAAACTTCAGATTCCACAGAAGTGTTACTCAGAAACTGAACCGGGTCACTGCTGCTGATCTGACCACAGAGGGAAGTACTGCAGTAGTACTCAGGTTAAAGTACTGCTACTACAACTATATAGTACCTGAGTACAACTAAAGTAACTACATTATCTAAAAAAATAAATAAATCACTGAATGTGTAAGAAAGAGTTACACTGACCACTGCTGGACAAGACTGGAATTACACCACACTGCTGTAATTCACCTGAGTCAGACTTAGTCCTGGTTTAGTCCTGGTTTAGTCCTGGTTTAGTCCTGGTTTAGACCTGGTTTAGACCTGGTTTAGTCCTGGTTTAGACCTGGTTTAGTCCTGGTTTAGACCTGGTTCAGACCTGGTTTAGTCCTGGTTTAGTCCTGGTTTAGACCTGGTTTAGTCCTGGTTTAGTCCTGGTTTAGTCCTGGTTTAGACCTGGTTTAGTCCTGGTTTAGTCCTGGTTTAGACCTGGTTTAGACCTGGTTTAGTCCTGGTTTAGAGCTGGTTTAGTCCTGGTTTAGACCTGGTTTAGTCCTGGTTTAGTCCTGGTTTAGACCTGGTTTAGACCTGGTTTAGACCTGGTTTAGTCCTGGTTTAGTCCTGGTTTAGTCCTGGTTTAGACCTGGTTTAGACCTGGTTTAGACCTGGTTTAGACCTGGTTTAGTCCTGGTTTAGTCCTGGTTTAGACCTGGTTTAGTCCTGGTTTAGTCCTGGTTTAGTCCTGGTTTAGACCTGGTTTAGACCTGGTTTAGTCCTGGTTTAGCCCTGGTTTAGTCCTGGTTTAGTCCTGGTTTAGACCTGGTTTAGTCCTGGTTTAGACCTGGTTTAGACCTGGTTTAGACCTGGTTTAGTCCTGGTTTAGCCCTGGTTTAGTCCTGGTTTAGTCCTGGTTTAGACCTGGTTCAGACCTGGTTTAGTCCTGGTTTAGTCCTGGTTTAGACCTGGTTTAGTCCTGGTTTAGACCTGGTTTAGTCCTGGTTTAGTCCTGGTTTAGTCCTGGTTTAGACCTGGTTTAGCCCTGGTTTAGTCCTGGTTTAGACCTGGTTTAGTCCTGGTTTAGACCTGGTTTAGTCCTGGTTTAGACCTGGTTTAGTCCTGGTTTAGTCCTGGTTTAGACCTGGTTTAGACCTGGTTTAGTCCTGGTTTAGTCCTGGTTTAGTCCTGGTTTAGACCTGGTTTAGTCCTGGTTTAGTCCTGGTTTAGACCTGGTTTAGTCCTGGTTTAGTCCTGGTTTAGTCCTGGTTTAGACCTGGTTTAGTCCTGGTTTAGTCCTGGTTTAGTCCTGGTTTAGACCTGGTTCAGACCCGGTTTAGACCCGGTTTAGACCCGGTTTAGTCCTGGTTTAGACCTGGTTTAGACCTGGTTCAGACCTGGTTCAGACCTGGTTTAGACCCGGTTTAGACCCGGTTTAGTCCCGGTTTAGTCCCGGTTTAGTCCCGGTTTAGACCCGGTTTAGACCTGGTTCAGACCTGGTTCAGACCTGGTTTAGACCTGGTTCAGACCTGGTTTAGTCCTGGTTTAGACCTGGTTTAGTCCTGGTTTAGTCCCGGTTTAGTCCTGGTTTAGTCCTGGTTTAGTCCTGGTTTAGTCCTGGTTTAGTCCTGGTTTAGTCCTGGTTCAGACCTGGTTCAGACCTGGTTCAGACCTGGTTCAGACCTGGTTCAGACCCAGTTTAGACCCGGACTCACCTGGGACAGCAGTTTCTTCAGCAGCTGGCCGATGTTGGGGTCCTCGGGGGCGGGGCACTCGGGGATGGAGCCGCTGCGCTGCTTCTGCCTGAGCAGCAGGTGGCGGAAGAGGCTGGAGATGTCTTTGGAGCGCAGCGTGTAGTCGAAGATGGAGCGGCTCACGGGCGGCTTCAGGACGCTCAGCAGGACCAGCTCGTTATCGATCTGACGACACAGGACAGGGGTTCAACTGGAGGGTCGGGGCCCGGAGGAGGGGCCCAGAGGAGGGCCAGGGCCCAGAGGAGGGGCCCAGAGGAGGGCCAGGGCCCAGAGGAGGGGCCCAGAGGAGGGCCAGGGCCCAGAGGAGGGGCCCAGAGGAGGGGCCCAGAGGAGGGCCAGGGCCCAGAGGAGGGCCAGGGCCCAGAGGAGGGTCAGGGCCCAGAGGAGGGTCAGGGCCCAGAGGAGGGCCAGGGCCCAGAGGAGGGCCAGGGCCCAGAGGAGGGGCCCAGAGGAGGGGCCCAGAGGAGGGCCAGGGCCCAGAGGAGGGCCAGGGCCCAGAGGAGGGTCAGGGCCCAGAGGAGGGTCAGGGCCCAGAGGAGGGTCAGGGTCCAGAGGAGGGTCAGGGCCCAGAGGAGGGTCAGGGCCCAGAGGAGGGTCAGGGCCCAGAGGAGGGCCAGGGGGAGGCTGAAAACAGTTTAACCTTCATCTTATTTAGGTCCTAGTATTATTTTTTTGTTGTGTAGTGAAGGGCTCCTCCCTGTATGACCAGGGTTAGTCCTGGTTTGGGTGAGGAATGGGTCAGACCTGTAAGTGTTGTGCAGTGAGGGGCTCGTACCTGTATGATGGGCTGGGTGAGGAATGGGTTCAGGTGGGGCATGAGTTTGCAGTAGACGTCGGCTACGTTCAGATGTTTGGCGACGACGGTGATGAACCCGACGGCGCCGTAGCGGATCCAGAGGTTTGGGTGGCACAGGAACGGAGCTGGGACAGAGACACAGCTTTGGAACTGAGGTAAAAATAAAACTCTGCTCTAACAACGCTCACTGTTCCCTCAACTGTTCCCTCACACTGTTCCCTCAACTGTTCCCTCACACTGTTCCCTCAACTGTTCCCTCACACTGTTCCCTCAACTGTTCCCTCACACTGTTCCCTCAACTGTTCCCTCACACTGTTCCCTCAACTGTTCCCTCACACTGTTCCCTCAACTGTTCCCTCACACTGTTCCCTCAACTGTTCCCTCACACTGTTCCCTCACACTGTTCCCTCACACTGTTCCCTCACACTGTTCCCTCACACTGTTCCCTCAACTGTTCCCTCACACTGTTCCCTCACACTGTTCCCTCACACTGTTCCCTCACACTGTTCCCTCAACTGTTCCCTCACACTGTTCCCTCAACTGTTCCCTCACACTGTTCCCTCAACTGTTCCCTCACACTGTTCCCTCAGCTGTTCCCTCACACTGTTCCCTCAGCTGTTCCCTCACACTGTTCCCTCAACTGTTCCCTCACACTGTTCCCTCAACTGTTCCCTCAACTGTTCCCTCAACTGTTCCCTCACACTGTTCCCTCAACTGTTCCCTCACACTGTTCCCTCACACTGTTCCCTCAACTGTTCCCTCAACTGTTCCCTCACACTGTTCCCTCACACTGTTCCCTCACACTGTTCCCTCAACTGTTCACTCAACTGTTCCCTCACACTGTTCCCTCAACTGTTCCCTCACACTGTTCCCTCAACTGTTCCCTCACACTGTTCCCTCAACTGTTCCCTCACACTGTTCCCTCAACTGTTCCCTCAACTGTTCCCTGTCACTGTTCCCTCAACTGTTCCCTCACACTGTTCCCTCAACTGTTCCCTCTCACTGTTCCCTCAACTGTTCCCTCTCACTGTTCCCTCAACTGCTCCCTCACACTGTTTCCTCAACTGTTCCCTCTCACTGTTCCCTCAACTGTTCCCTCACACTGTTCCCTCAACTGTTCCCTCTCACTGTTCCCTCAAATGTTCCCTCTCACTGTTCCCTCAACTGTTCCCTCACACTGTTCCCTCACACTGTTCCCTCAACTGTTCCCTCAACTGTTCCCTCACACTGTTCCCTCACACTGTTCCCTCAACTGTTCCCTCAACTGTTCCCTCAACTGTTCCCTCACACTGTTCCCTCAGCTGTTCCCTCAACTGTTCCCTCACACTGTTCCCTCAACTGTTCCCTCACACTGTTCCCTCAACTGTTCCCTCACACTGTTCCCTCAACTGTTCCCTCAGCTGTTCCCTCAACTGTTCCCTCACACTGTTCCCTCAGCTGTTCCCTCAACTGTTCCCTCAACTGTTCCCTCAACTGTTCCCTCACACTGTTCCCTCAGCTGTTCCCTCAACTGTTCCCTCAACTGTTCCCTCACACTGTTCCCTCACACTGTTCCCTCAACTGTTCCCTCAACTGTTCCCTCACACTGTTCCCTCAGCTGTTCCCTCACACTGTTCCCTCAGCTGTTCCCTCAACTGTTCCCTCAACTGTTCCCTCACACTGTTCCCTCAACTGTTCCCTGTCACTGTTCCCTCACACTGTTCCCTCAACTGTTCCCTCTCACTGTTCCCTCAACTGTTCCCTCACACTGTTCCCTCAACTGTTCCCTCAACTGTTCCCTCACACTGTTCCCTCAACTGTTCCCTCTCACTGTTCCCTCAACTGTTCCCTCAACTGTTCCCTCACACTGTTCCCTCAACTGTTCCCTCACACTGTTCCCTCAACTGTTCCTTCAACTGTTCCCTCAACTGTTCCCTCACACTGTTCCCTCAACTGTTCCCTCACACTGTTCCCTCAACTGTTCCCTCACACTGTTCCCTCAACTGTTCCCTCACACTGTTCCCTCAACTGTTCCCTCACACTGTTCCCTCAACTGTTCCCTCACACTGTTCCCTCAACTGTTCCCTCACACTGTTCCCTCAACTGTTCCCTCAACTGTTCCCTCACACTGTTCCCTCAACTGTTCCCTCACACTGTTCCCTCAACTGTTCCCTCAACTGTTCCCTCACACTGTTCCCTCAACTGTTCCTCACACTGTTCCCTCAACTGTTCCCTCACACTGTTCCCTCAACTGTTCCCTCACACTGTTCCCTCAACTGTTCCCTCAACTGTTCCCTCACACTGTTCCCTCAAACTGTTCCCTCACACTGTTCCCTCAACTGTTCCCTCAACTGTTCCCTCACACTGTTCCCTCAACTGTTCCCTCAACTGTTCCCTCACACTGTTCCCTCACACTGTTCCCTCACACTGTTCCCTCAACTGTTCCCTCAACTGTTCCCTCAACTGTTCCCTCACACTGTTCCCTCAACTGTTCCCTCAACTGTTCCCTCACACTGTTCCCTCACACTGTTCCCTCTCACTGTTCCCTCAACTGTTCCCTCAACTGTTCCCTCAACTGTTCCCTCACACTGTTCCCTCACACTGTTCCCTCAACTGTTCCCTCAACTGTTCCCTCACACTGTTCCCTCACACTGTTCCCTCAACTGTTCCTCACACTGTTCCCTCAACTGTTCCTCACACTGTTCCCTCAACTGTTCCCTCACACTGTTCCCTCACACTGTTCCCTCAACTGTTCCCTCACACTGTTCCCTCAACTGTTCCCTCACACTGTTCCCTCAACTGTTCCCTCAACTGTTCCCTCAACTGTTCCCTCACACTGTTCCCTCACACTGTTCCCTCAACTGTTCCCTCAACTGTTCCCTCACACTGTTCCCTCAACTGTTCCCTCAACTGTTCCCTCACACTGTTCCCTCAACTGTTCCCTCAACTGTTCCCTCACACTGTTTCCTCAACTGTTCCCTCAACTGTTCCCTCACACTGTTCCCTCACACTGTTCCCTCAACTGTTCCCTCACACTGTTCCCTCAACTGTTCCCTCACACTGTTCCCTGTCACTGTTCCCTCAACTGTTCCCTCACACTGTTCCCTCAACTGTTCCCTCTCACTGTTCCCTCAACTGTTCCCTCACACTGTTCCCTCAACTGTTCCCTCTCACTGTTCCCTCAACTGTTCCCTCACACTGTTCCCTCTCACTGTTCCCTCAACTGTTCCCTCAACTGTTCCCTCACACTGTTCCCTCAACTGTTCCCTGTCACTGTTCCCTCAACTGTTCCCTCACACTGTTCCCTCAACTGTTCCCTCTCACTGTTCCCTCAACTGTTCCCTCACACTGTTCCCTCAACTGTTCCCTCAACTGTTCCCTCACACTGTTCCCTCAACTGTTCCCTCACACTGTTCCCTCAACTGTTCCCTCAACTGTTCCCTCACACTGTTCCCTCACACTGTTCCCTCAACTGTTCCTCACACTGTTCCCTCAACTGTTCCCTCACACTGTTCCCTCAACTGTTCCCTCAACTGTTCCCTCACACTGTTCCCTCAACTGTTCCCTCACACTGTTCCCTCAACTGTTCCCTCAACTGTTCCCTCACACTGTTCCCTCACACTGTTCCCTCAACTGTTCCCTCAACTGTTCCCTCACACTGTTCCCTCAACTGTTCCCTCAACTGTTCCCTCACACTGTTCCCTCAACTGTTCCCTCAACTGTTCCCTCACACTGTTTCCTCAACTGTTCCCTCAACTGTTCCCTCACACTGTTCCCTCACACTGTTCCCTCAACTGTTCCCTCACACTGTTCCCTCACACTGTTCCCTGTCACTGTTCCCTCAACTGTTCCCTCACACTGTTCCCTCAACTGTTCCCTCTCACTGTTCCCTCAACTGTTCCCTCACACTGTTCCCTCAACTGTTCCCTCTCACTGTTCCCTCAACTGTTCCCTCACACTGTTCCCTCTCACTGTTCCCTCAACTGTTCCCTCAACTGTTCCCTCACACTGTTCCCTCAACTGTTCCCTGTCACTGTTCCCTCAACTGTTCCCTCACACTGTTCCCTCAACTGTTCCCTCTCACTGTTCCCTCAACTGTTCCCTCAACTGTTCCCTCAACTGTTCCCTCACACTGTTCCCTCTCACTGTTCCCTCAACTGTTCCCTCAACTGTTCCCTCACACTGTTCCCTCAACTGTTCCCTCACACTGTTCCCTCACACTGTTCCCTCACACTGTTCCCTCAACTGTTCCCTCACACTGTTCCCTCACACTGTTCCCTCACACTGTTCCCTCACACTGTTCCCTCAGCTGTTCCCTCACACTGTTCCCTCAACTGTTCCCTCAACTGTTCCCTCACACTGTTCCCTCAACTGTTCCCTCACACAGTTAAATAAAACCATGTCCCGTGTCCCCCCCTGTCTCCCCCCTCTCCCCCCCGTCTCCCCCCTGTCCCCCCCCAGTCTCCCCCCTGTCCTCCCTGTCTCCCCCCGTCTCCCCCCTGTCTCCCTCTCCCCCCCGTCTCCCCCCGTCCCCCTCTCCCCCCCTGTCTCCCCCCTGTCCCCCCCGTCTCCCCCGTGTCTCCCCCCTGTCTCCCCCATGTGTCCCCCGTCCCCCCCCGTCCCCCTCCCATCCCCCCTGTCTCCCCCCCTGTCCCCTCCCGTCCCCCCTGTCTCCCCCCTCTCCCCCCCGTCTCCCCCCTGTCCCCCCCAGTCTCCCCCCTGTCCTCCCTGTCTCCCCCCGTCTCCCCCCGTCCCCCTCTCCCCCCCTGTCTCCCCCCTGTCCCCCCCGTCTCCCCCGTGTCTCCCCCCTGTCTCCCCCATGTGTCCCCCATCCCCCCCCGTCCCCCTCCCATCCCCCCTGTCTCCCCCCCTGTCCCCTCCCGTCCCCCCTGTCCCCCCCTGTCCCCCCTGTCTCCCCCCTCTCCCCCCCGTCTCCCCCCTGTCCCCCCCAGTCTCCCCCCTGTCCTCCCTGTCTCCCCCCGTCTCCCCCCGTCCCCCTCTCCCCCCCTGTCTCCCCCCTGTCCCCCCCGTCTCCCCCCTGTCTCCCCCATGTGTCCCCCATCCCCCCCCGTCCCCCTCCCATCCCCCCTGTCTCCCCCCCTGTCCCCTCCCGTCCCCCCTGTCCCCCCCTGTCCCCCTGTCCCCCCCCCTGTCCCCTCCCGTCCCCCCTGTCTCACCGATGTCGGACACAAACTCGTAGATGTGAGGCTTCTGCAGCAGGCCCAGCTGGCACATGCAGGTCAGAGAGTTCAGAGCTTTGTAGATGACGAACTCCTCGGTGTCGCTCAGGCCCTGCTGCAGCAGAGGCTTCAGGATGGACGAGCTCTGCCAACCCACGTACGCCGCCACACCTGAGGGGGCGGGGCACAGGTCAGAGGGAGGGGCTAACCAAGGACTGAACCAGGACTAAACCAGGTCTAGCCCAGGACTAACCCAGGTCTAACCCAGGTCTAAACCAGGTCTAACCCAGGTCTTACCCAGGACTAACCCAGGTCTAGCCCAGGTCTAAACCAGATCTTACCCAGGACTAAACCAGATCTAACCCAGGTCTAACCCAGGTCTTACCCAGGACTAAACCAGATCTAACCCAGGTCTAGCCCAGGTCTAGCCCAGGTCTAAACCAGATCTTACCCAGGACTAAACCAGATCTAACCCAGGTCTAACCCAGGTCTTACCCAGGACTAAACCAGATCTAACCCAGGTCTAACTCAGGTCTAGCCCAGGTCTAGCCCAGGACTAACCCAGGTCTAACCCAGGACTAACCCAGGTCTAACCCAGGTCTAACCCAGGTCTAGCCCAGGTCTAGCCCAGGACTAACCCTGGTCTAACCCAGGTCAGACCCAGGTCTAGCCCAGGTCTAACCCAGGTCTAACCCAGGTCTAGCCCAGGACTAACCCAGGTCTAGCCCAGGACTAACCCAGGTCTAACCCAGGTCTAAACCCAGGTCTAACCCAGGTCTAACCCAGGTCTAAACCAGATCTAACCCAGGTCTAACCCAGGTCTTACCCAGGACTAACCCAGGTCTAGCCCAGGTCTAAACCAGATCTAACCCAGGTCTAGCCCAGGTCTAGCCCAGGTCTAACCCAGTCTTACCCACGATGGAGTCGAAGAAGGCGCCCCGCAGGTGCCAGTCGTTCTTGTCGTTGAGGAAGGTGATCATGTGGGACAGCAGGACGTCGTTGGCCTTCTGTCGGCCGAAGAACACGCAGAGCCTGGTGATGCCGTTCTCCATCAGAGACTGCTTCACCATGTTCTCGGCGTCGCTGAGGAGCGTCACCACCTTCTGCTGCACCATCTCGTGGAGCGCCTGCAGCTCTGAGGGAACGCAGAGGCAAACGTCAGAAACACCACGACAGCGGTGTGAGAACCAAGGAGTTATTTCTGTACAATAGCGCTCTCTAGTGGTTTTAGTGAGGTATAGGCAGCACCATGTTCCCTGTGGTTTAGCCAAGAGCCAGAGCTAATCCAGAGATCTCAGCTCATGGTAAAGTTAAAGTTACACTGTGTAAGATTCCCGGTCTTGCGCCTCTAGAGGCCACAGCTGCCACTGCACCGTCGCAAAACGTAAACACTAGGGCCCCTCCTCCTTCTGAAACTGTGCGAGCGTGCGTCTGTTTCCATCATTGTTTCAACTTTAGTTGACCTGCTGCTACCTTTGGAAGTTTGGACTGGATCTTCTATAGAGTTAGCGCTAGCGTTAGCTTATCAACAAATATCGCGCAATGGTCGCAGTAAAAACAACTAATAACTGTATGAAAAAGCACGTTCTAAAGAAAAAATAAAGAGGCTAATTTACCTGCCCAACAATAAAGAAACAAAAACGTGATCTGATTTGCAGCCTTCTCTGTCTCTCATCTGACGCCAGCGAGCAAAAGTCTGTCCGATGTTGACTCTTGTCTGCGATCTGGTGCGGTCCCTTTCACATTTTCTTTTTCTTGCCTCGTCCGACATTGTCTTCATCTTCTTGTGTCCTTCGGCCCTGACGAACTGGCGAAAATAACAATGCTAAAAGTAGCTTCATGGTTATACTGCGCCTCAGGTATAAGAGCAGAAGGGAATGCCGTAAAGCGAGTCGTTTCCTGTCACGTGACTTTTCCTCAACAGCGGAGCGCTCCCGGCCAAGTTGCGAGGGCGGTTTCTCAGAACAGAAGCCCCGCTCGGAGCAACAGATCACGCCTCAGGCCTTATAATCGCTCAAAAAATCACAAAAACAAGTCAGTATGCCCCACATATTTAGGAGAAAAGTTACACAGTGTAACTTTAAGGTCCACTTTATATCTCGTTACCTCTGCCAAGGCGGAAGTTATGATTTCGGCAGCATTGGTTTGTTTGTTAGCAACATAACTCAAAAAGATATGGACAAATTCTGATGAAATTTTCAGGAAGTGTCAGAAATGGCATAAGGAACAGTGATTATAGGGGTGCACTTACTTTTTCCATCCTGCACTGTGAATGTTTACATAAATATTCAATAAAAACATGAAAACATATCATTCGTTTGTTTGTCTGTTGTGACTCAGATGAAGATCAGATCACATTTTGTGACCAAATCAGAAGTCATTCCAAAGGTTCACAGACTTTTTCTTGCAATTGTATATGAAATAATGTTACATTTACTTTTCTTTGTTTCTTGTAGACAATGTCACTGTTGATAAAGGTTCAATGTGGAGAGAAGAAGAAATATCTTTTCACATTCCATTTGTGCAGGTGAGTGCAGATCTATAATCTGTACATAATTTTATATTGACATTTTAAACAACATTACTAAATATGAAGTTTTTCCTTATGAGATGCCCAGATTCCTGAGAGCCTGGAGTGGTGGAGGTTTGACAAACACAGTGCTATGAAAAGAAATGGTTTCATCAAATTAACAAATGATGGGAAGGCATTTAAATGTATTATAAAGTGTATTGTTTTGTTTCTACAGAGTATGTGTTTGATCTATCATTAAGGAAAAGTTTTTTCTGAAAATTTTAATTTGTTTACTAAAACAAATCATTTCTGGCATATTTTTGTCTCTTTGTAGTATTTTATATAAATTTACACAATAATAAAACAAACACCACTGTAGTGTTAAATGGTAAAACCAAAAAAAGTAGAAATAAGAAGAAAAACAGTGTTAGGTGTAGTGTTTTTACACCTGAAGGGGTTTATTCTAACTCAGTCATGCACCGATACCACTTTTTTTCAAACCGATGCCAGTTCGAGTACTTCCATTGGTGACCTCGCCGATACTGAGTACCGATACGAGTACTTATACAGGAGTTACTTTACAGTTTATACAGTTACACTGCTGTATCACATTCATCCTGTACTGTCGTCTTTTTGCCTCTGTCCCCGCTCTGCAATGCTAAGTTATTTTTACAACAGAGAGGTTTGAACACAGCTAACCACGGCTAAAATTTGCTCAGTGTGGACAGTGTGGATTCTTCTCTATTCAGTTGCTCATTTTTTTTAAGTCAGGTTGAGCATCTGAGCATCACCAGAGGAAATTCACCAAGACATACAGCGGCTAACACAATTAGCAGCAGTACTCCTTATGTTTTATCAGACAACAACTGCTTCAGACTCCGCGCTGGGATCATTTTCAGGACAACTAGGACAACAAAAGGACAACTGCGGTTGTTGGTATCGGGCCACTTTTATGAATACGAGTACGAGTACTTGGACATGGTCTCGGTGCATCCCTAGGGTCAATGATCTAGTCCAAAAAAAGGGTAACTTTATACCCAGTTTTGGAGTAGAAACGACAGTCCTACATGAACACACTAAAAGATTTGCCATTAACTCCCATAGAGTTTATTCCAAAGTTGAAAAATTGCTGTGAACAAATACTGCCCAGGTCTCTTCAGGCGCAGGATCCTGATTGGTTAATGTGCTGCAAATATTCACCAAAGGTTCAGATTTTTCAGCTCGAGCGTTTTGGGCGTAGGCACTTGATTCGAGCCCCAGGACATCTGGACGCGTGTTTACATTACACACTTAACACAAACCAGACGCCTCATTCCAATCGGTGTGAACAGGGTTTAGGGAGTCAGAGTTGTGTTGTGTTACCGGAGTCGTAGTTGTGTTGTGTTACCGGAGTCGTAGTTGTGTTGTGTTACCGGAGTCGTAGTTGTGTTGTGTTACCGGAGTCGTAGTTGTGTTGTGTTACCGGAGTCGTAGTTGTGTTGTGTTACCGGAGTCGTAGTTCTGTTGTGTTACTGGAGTCGTAGTTGTGTTGTGTTACCGGAGTCGTAGTTGTCGCTCTGCTGCAGAGCGTCCTCTGAGTCCTCGTTCACGTCCTGCTCAGAGTTGTTCACGTTGTTCTCCTGCACCAGCTCCAGGAAGCGCAGGGCACTCTCCGCCAGGTGGGCTATGTTCTCTGAAACAAGAGGATCAAAACTGGCTCAAAACAGGGTCAAAACTGGCTCAAAACTGGGACAAAACAGGGTCAAAACTGGCTCAAAACTGGGACAAAACAAGACTAAATAAACTAGGTTAACTAGGGTTAACCCTGGTCTTACCCAGGTCTAACCCAGGTCTAACTCCAGTCTAACTCCAGTCTAACCCAGGTCTAACCCAGGTCTAACTCCAGTCTAACTCCGGTCTAACCCAGGTCTAACCCAGGACTAACCCAGGTCTAACCCAGGTCTAACCCAGGTCTAACCCAGGTCTAACTCCAGTCTAACTCCGGTCTAACCCAGGTCTAACCCAGGACTAACCCAGGTCTAACCCAGGTCTAACCCAGGTCTAACTCCAGTCTAACTCCGGTCTAACCCAGGTCTAACTCCAGTCTAACTCCGGTCTAACCCAGGTCTTACCCAGGTCTAACTCCAGTCTAACTCCAGTCTAACTCCGGTCTAACCCAGGTCTAACCCAGGTCTAACTCCAGTCTAACTCCGGTCTAACCCAGGTCTAACCCAGGACTAACCCAGGTCTAACCCAGGTCTAACACAGGTCTAACCCAGGTCTAACCCAGGTCTAAACCCAGTCTAACCCAGGTCTAAACCCAGTCTAACCCAGGTCTAAACCCAGTCTAACCCAGGACTAACCCAGGTCTAACCCAGGTCTAACCCAGGTCTAACCCAGGTCTAACCCAGGTCTAAACCCAGTCTAACCCAGGTCTAACTCCGGTCTAACTCCGGTCTAACCCAGGTCTAACCCAGGTCTAAACCCAGGTCTAACCCAGGTCTAAACCCAGGTCTAACCCAGGACTAACCCAGGTCTAACCCAGGTCTAACCCAGGTCTAACCCAGGACTAACCCAGGTCTAACCCAGGTCTAACCCAGGTCTAACCCAGGTCTAAACCCAGGTCTAACCCAGGACTAACCCAGGTCTAACCCAGGTCTAACCCAGGTCTAACCCAGGTCTAACCCAGGTCTAACTCCAGTCTAACTCCGGTCTAACCCAGGTCTAACCCAGGACTAACCCAGGTCTAACCCAGGACTAACCCAGGTCTAACCCAGGTCTAACTCCAGTCTAACTCCGGTCTAACCCAGGTCTAACTCCAGTCTAACTCCGGTCTAACCCAGGTCTTACCCAGGTCTAACTCCAGTCTAACTCCGGTCTAACCCAGGTCTAACCCAGGACTAACCCAGGTCTAACCCAGGTCTAACCCAGGTCTAAACCCAGGTCTAACCCAGGTCTAACCCAGGTCTAAACCCAGTCTAACCCAGGTCTAAACCCAGTCTAACCCAGGTCTAAACCCAGTCTAACCCAGGACTAACCCAGGTCTAACCCAGGTCTAACCCAGGTCTAACCCAGGTCTAACCCAGGTCTAAACCCAGTCTAACCCAGGTCTAACTCCGGTCTAACTCCGGTCTAACCCAGGTCTAACCCAGGTCTAAACCCAGTCTAACCCAGGTCTAAACCCAGGTCTAACCCAGGACTAACCCAGGTCTAACCCAGGTCTAACCCAGGTCTAACCCAGGACTAACCCAGGTCTAACCCAGGTCTAACCCAGGTCTAACCCAGGTCTAAACCCAGGTCTAACCCAGGACTAACCCAGGTCTAACCCAGGTCTAACCCAGGTCTAACCCAGGTCTAACCCAGGTCTAACTCCAGTCTAACTCCGGTCTAACCCAGGTCTAACCCAGGACTAACCCAGGTCTAACCCAGGTCTAAACCCAGGTCTAACCCAGGTCTAACTCCGGTCTAACTCCGGTCTAACCCAGGTCTAACCCAGGTCTAAACCCAGGTCTAACCCAGGTCTAAACCCAGGTCTAACCCAGGACTAACCCAGGTCTAACCCAGGTCTAACCCAGGTCTAACCCAGGACTAACCCAGGTCTAACCCAGGTCTAACCCAGGTCTAACCCAGGTCTAAACCCAGGTCTAACCCAGGACTAACCCAGGTCTAACCCAGGTCTAACCCAGGTCTAACCCAGGTCTAACCCAGGTCTAACTCCAGTCTAACTCCGGTCTAACCCAGGTCTAACCCAGGTCTAACTCCAGTCTAACTCCGGTCTTACCCAGGTCTAACCCAGATCTAAACCCAGGTCTAACCCAGGTCTGACCCAGGTCTAACCCAGGTCTAACCCAGGTCTAACTCCAGTCTAACTCCGGTCTTACCCAGGTCTAACCCAGATCTAAACCCAGGTCTAACCCAGGTCTGACCCAGGTCTAACCCGGACTCACCTGCGTATGCGAGCCGTACGATGGTGGCCTCGTCCTGCGCCAGCTGGGCGATGCCTGGCAGGATGTACTCAGGGTAGATGTTGGTGTCGTTGCGCGGCGCCTCCTTGACCATGGCCAGGACTTTGGCGAGCGTGCGTACGGCCTGCGCCCGGACCCGGGGCACGGCGTCGGCGCAGAGGTGCAGCAGGTACGGGACGATCCGGTCCAGGAGCATGTCCACGCCCAGGCGGGGGCCCAGCCGCACCACCAGGTCCAGCGCCGCCAGCTTACTGTCGCAGGAGCGCAGGTTCTGCAGGCACGACGTGATCATGGACACCAGCACCGTCAGGCCCTGCTCCTCCCGGGAGGGGGCGGAGTCAGGGGTCAGCGCGGGGTCAGGGGTGAACGAGGAGGAGGAGCCTAGAGGGAGGAGGAGGTGAACCCGGAGCATTACAGAGTGAGTCTGAAACCTCAGGCAGAGATGACACAGATTAACCTCAAAGACCGGGGTTAGAACCGGAGACTCGAGCCCAGAGACCAAGAGACGGAGGACTTGGTCAAATAAATAACAGAATAAATCACACACACTCCTGGTTTAACTCACAGCTGAGAATTCTGCTCCAAAAATGTGTCATTTATTGAATATTATTGTGTTTTATGATTGTAGATGATGATCTAGCTCACCGTACGAATCAGAAAAAGTATTGCTCAGGCACCGGGATCAAAAACCAGGGAGCATTTAAGAACTGGGATCAGAAAAAATCTGAACAGGACCCAGCCTTAATTTTCGGGACTTGCGTTTCGGACTCCTAAGGTTCTGAGGGGCAGCGACTCGTGACTCGACTCGAGGTTCACACTGATGACTTCCACATTTAAACGGGCTGTGCAGGGTCACCACTCCCATAACAGGCCTCCCACTCTGAGCGTAGGGTACCAGCTGCTGGAGGGGCCTCCCACTCTGAGCGTAGGGTACCAGCTCCTGGAGGGGCATCCCACTCTGAGCGTAGGGTACCAGCTGCTGGAGGGGCATCCCACTCTGAGCGTAGGGTACCAGCTGCTCGAGGGGCCTCCCACTCTGAGCGTAGGGTACCAGCTGCTGGAGGGGCATCCCACTCTGAGCGTAGGGTACCAGCTGCTGGAGGGGCCTCCCACTCTGAGCGCAGGGTACCAGCTGCTGGAGGGGCATCCCACTCTGAGCGTAGGGTACCAGCTGCTCGAGGGGCCTCCCACTCTGAGCGTAGGGTACCAGCTGCTGGAGGGGCCTCCCACTCTGAGGGTAGGGTACCAGCTGCTGGAGGGGCCTCCCACTCTGAGGGTAGGGTACCAGCTGCTGGAGGGGCATCCCACTCTGAGGGTAGGGTACCAGCTGCTGGAGGGGCATCTCACTCTGAGCGTAGGGTACCAGCTGCTGGAGGGGCATCCCACTCTGAGCGGAGGGTACCAGCTGCTGGAGGGGCATCCCACTCTGAGCGTAGGGTACCAGCTCCTGGAGGGGCCTCCCACTCTGAGCGTAGGGTACCAGCTGCTGGAAGGGCCTCCCACTCTGAGCGTAGGGTACCAGCTGCTGGAAGGGCCTCCCACTCTGAGGGTAGGGTACCAGCTGCTCGAGGGGCCTCCCACTCTGAGCGTAGGGTACCAGCTGCTGGAGGGGCCTCACACTCTGAGCGTAGGGTACCAGCTGCTCGAGGGGCATCCCACTCTGAGCGTAGGGTACCAGCTGCTCGAGGGGCATCCCACTCTGAGCGTAGGGTACCAGCTGCTGGAGGGGCATCCCACTCTGAGCGTAGGGTACCAGCTGCTGGAGGGGCCTCCCACTCTGAGCGTAGGGTACCAGCTGCTGGAGGGGCATCACACTCTGAGCGTAGGGTACCAGCTGCTGGAGGGGCATCACACTCTGAGCGTACGGTACCAGCTGCTGGAGGGGCATCTCACTCTGAGCGTAGGGTACCAGCTGCTCGAGGGGCCTCCCACTCTGAGGGTAGGGTACCAGCTGCTCGAGGGGCCTCCCACTCTGAGCGTAGGGTACCAGCTGCTCGAGGGGCCTCCCACTCTGAGCATAGGGTACCAGCTGCTGGAGGGGCATCCCACTCTGAGCGTAGGGTACCAGCTGCTCGAGGGGCATCCCACTCTGAGCGTAGGGTACCAGCTGCTGGAGGGGCCTCCCACTCTGAGCGTAGGGTACCAGCTGCTGGAGGGGCCTCACACTCTGAGTGTAGGGTACCAGCTGCTGGAGGGGCCTCCCACTCTGAGCGTAGGGTACCAGCTGCTGGAGGGGCCTCCCACTCTGAGCGTAGGGTACCAGCTGCTCGAGGGGCATCCCACTCTGAGCGTAGGGTACCAGCTGCTGGAGGGGCATCCCACTCTGGATCCTGCTGATGTGAATGACGCAGCACAGCTGTATTTACAGAACTCACGCATGACGCGATGTTGGCGAAAGCCACCTTTTTGATTGTATCTCTAAGCTTTTACTCAAAAACCACCAGAAAAGACCTATTTCCTTACTTAGTAGAGACTTTAACGGTGGGAGGGGATGAAGGATGAGAAGGCAGTGGGGAGAGGAGCTGCTGCAGCTTCTCAGCAGTGACAGAGGGAAGGCAGTGCATAATATGTGAGAGGTTCAGGGGCACTAGACTTTTATAAATTGGAAAAGTGTGGCAGCATTTCAATTGCGGTGGACAGAAAAACTTTTGTGGTAAAACCATTGGCAATAATGTTTTTTTACTGCATGTAATTCATTAAAAAAATTACATTATTGCTATCAAAATGCACCAAAAATGTTTTTTAAATAAAGATTAAATGTTTGAGTAAAAAAAAAAAAATTCGACAATTTATTAAAAAATGTGTAAAACTCTTGGACTCGTGTCTCGTCTCGCGGGACTCGTGTCTCGCCTCGCGGGACTCGTGTCTCGCCTCGCGGGACTCGTGTCTCGCCTCGCGGGACTCGTGTCTCGCCTCGCGGGACTCGTGTCTCGTCCCCAGTACTCACCAGTGCTGAGGCGGTCCAGGATGTGGTCCAGGTCTTTGTGGACCAGCAGGACCCGGTCGTCGGCGGGCTGCAGGGACTCTGTGGTGAACTGGACCATGTAGGTCTGGAGGAAGGAGTAGAAGACGTCGGGGAAGGCCTTGCCCCTCTGACGTTTCAGGTACTCCTCTGCAGAGAGACGCTTCTCCGGGTCCAGCTGCACCATGTGGGACACCTGGGTCCAACCGGGACATGGGGTTAGAGGACAGGACTAAACCGGGTCAGAACTGGGTCAGAACCAGAACTAAACCAGGACTAAACCGTGTCAAAACCGTACCAGTTCTCTGACGCAGCGGTCCTCGATCTTCATGAGGACGGGCTCAGTTTGGTAGAGTCCTCTGCGATAGGCCAAGAGCTGAGAGAGGTCAAAGAGCGGGACTCCCTCAGTGAACAGCTCCGCAATTACACAGCCTGCAGACAACACACAGGAGAGTATTCAGACAACACACACACAGGAGAGTATTCAGACAACACACACACAGGAGAATATTCAGACAACACACACACAGGAGAATATTCAGACAACACACACACAGGAGAGTATTCAGACAACACACACACAGGAGAATATTCAGACAACACACACACAGGAGAATATTCAGACAACACACACACAGGAGAATATTCAGACAACACACACACAGGAGAATATTCAGACAACACACATACAAGACAACACACATACAGGAGAGTATTCAGACAACACACACACAGGAGAGTATTCAGACAACACACACACAGGAGAGTATTCAGACAACACACACACAGGAGAATATTCAGACAACACACATACAAGACAACACACATACAGGAGAGTATTCAGACAACACACATACAGGAGAGTATTCAGACAACACACACACAGGAGAATATTCAGACAACACACACACAGGAGAGTATTCAGACAACACACACACAGGAGAATATTCAGACAACACACACACAGGAGAATATTCAGACAACACACATACAAGACAACACACATACAGGAGAGTATTCAGACAACACACACACAGGAGAGTATTCAGACAACACACACACAGGAGAATATTCAGACAACACACATACAAGACAACACACATACAGGAGAGTATTCAGACAACACACACACAGGAGAGTATTCAGACAACACACACACAGGAGAATATTCAGACAACACACACACAGGAGAATATTCAGACAACACACACACAGGAGAGTATTCAGACAACACACACACAGGAGAATATTCAGACAACACACACACAGGAGAATATTCAGACAACACACACACAGGAGAATATTCAGACAACACACACACAGGAGAATATTCAGACAACACACATACAAGACAACACACACACAGGAGAGTATTCAGACAACACACACACAGGAGAGTATTCAGACAACACACACACAGGAGAGTATTCAGACAACACACACACAGGAGAATATTCAGACAACACACATACAAGACAACACACATACAGGAGAGTATTCAGACAACACACATACAGGAGAGTATTCAGACAACACACATACAGGAGAGTATTCAGACAACACACACACAGGAGAATATTCAGACAACACACACACAGGAGAATATTCAGACAACACACACACAGGAGAATATTCAGACAACACACACACAGGAGAATATTCAGACAACACACACACAGGAGAGTATTCAGACAACACACACACAGGAGAATATTCAGACAACACACATACAAGACAACACACATACAGGAGAGTATTCAGACAACACACACACAGGAGAGTATTCAGACAACACACATACAGGAGAATATTCAGACAACACACACACAGGAGAATATTCAGACAACACACACACAGGAGAGTATTCAGACAACACACATACAGGAGAGTATTCAGACAACACACACACAGGAGAATATTCAGACAACACACACACAGGAGAGTATTCAGACAACACACACACAGGAGAATATTCAGACAACACACATACAAGACAACACACATACAGGAGAGTATTCAGACAACACACACACAGGAGAATATTCAGACAACACACACACAGGAGAATATTCAGACAACACACACAGGAGAATATTCAGACAACACACACAGGAGAGTATTCAGACACAGGAGAGGTTCAGACCCACTTCAGAATCTGTGGGATCTAGTGTAGTATCAGTAGTGACAGTAGTAGTAAGAGTAGTAGTAGTATCAGTAGTGACAGTAGTAGTAAGAGTAGTAGTAGTATCAGTAGTGACAGTAGTAGTAAGAGTAGTAGTAGTATCAGTAGTGACAGTAGTAGTAAGAGTAGTAGTAGTATCAGTAGTGACAGTAGTAGTAAGAGTAGTAGTAGTATCAGTAGTGACAGTAGTAGTAAGAGTAGTAGTAGTATCAGTAGTACTCGTGTTACCTGCAGAGAAGATGTCCATGGCAGACCTCAGCTCTCCGCGGCTCCTCTGGTTGTTGTTGGTCAGGTCCACGAGGGGCGTGTTCTGGTCGCTCTCGGTGGCGAGCGCACTTCCGTCCACGAACCTCTCGGGGGCGATGTAGCAGGTGCGGCGGCGCGACGTGTCAAAGAAGTAGTTGAAATCGGCGGGGTTGTCCTCGGGCAGGTACGTGGGCTTGAAGCTGGCGAAGTCCGTGAGCAGGACCCAGTTCCAGCTCGTCACCATCACGTTCTCCGTCTTTATGTCTCCGTGCCGGACACCGGACCTGTGAGCCTGGTCTACGGCTGTCAGGATCTGGAAGGCCAACCAGCGCTTCTCAGTGTTGTTCAGGAACGGCCTGGAGACAGGACACAACCAGGTCTAAACCAGGTCTAAACCAGGTCTAAACCAGGTCTAAACCAGGTCTAAACCAGGTCTAAACCAGGTCTAAACCAGGGCTAAACAGGACTAAACCAGGACTAAACCAGGTCTAAACCAGGTCTAAACCAGGGCTAAACAGGACTAAACCAGGACTAAACCAGGTCTAAACCAGGTCTAAACCAGGTCTAAACCAGG
Source organism: Bostrychus sinensis (assembly GCA_020698575.1). Lineage (NCBI taxonomy): Eukaryota > Metazoa > Chordata > Actinopteri > Gobiiformes > Eleotridae > Bostrychus > Bostrychus sinensis. The sequence continues at coordinate 662,969 of CM036247.1, forward strand.
TCTAAACCAGGGCTAAACCAGGACTAAACCAGGACTAAACCAGGTCTAAACCAGGACTAAACCAGGTCTAAACCAGATCTAAACCAGGACTAAACCAGGTCTAAACCAGGACTAAACCAGGTCTAAACCAGGGCTAAACCAGGACTAAACCAGGACTAAACCAGGACTAAACCAGGTCTAAACCAGATCTAAACCAGGACTAAACCAGGACTAAACCAGGACTAAAACAGGACTAAACCAGGACTAAACCAGGTCTAAACCAGGACTAAACCAGGTCTAAACCAGGACTAAAAATAGGACTAAACCAGGACTAAACCAGGTCTAAACCAGGACTAAACCAGGTCTAAACCAGATCTAAACCAGGACTAAACCAGGTCTAAACCAGATCTAAACCAGGACTAAACCAGGTCTAAACCAGGTCTAAACCAGGGCTAAACCAGGACTAAACCAGGACTAAACCAGGTCTAAACCAGGTCTAAACCAGGTCTAAACCAGGGCTAAACCAGGACTAAACCAGGACTAAACCAGGTCTAAACCAGGACTAAACCAGGTCTAAACCAGATCTAAACCAGGACTAAACCAGGTCTAAACCAGGACTAAACCAGGTCTAAACCAGGGCTAAACCAGGACTAAACCAGGACTAAACCAGGTCTAAACCAGGACTAAACCAGGTCTAAACCAGATCTAAACCAGGACTAAACCAGGACTAAACCAGGACTAAAACAGGACTAAACCAGGACTAAACCAGGTCTAAACCAGGACTAAACCAGGTCTAAACCAGGACTAAAAATAGGACTAAACCAGGACTAAACCAGGTCTAAACCAGGACTAAACCAGGTCTAAACCAGATCTAAACCAGGACTAAACCAGGTCTAAACCAGATCTAAACCAGGACTAAACCAGGTCTAAACCAGGTCTAAACCAGGACTAAACCAGGTCTAAACCAGGTCTAAACCAGGGCTAAACCAGGACTAAACCAGGTCTAAACCAGGTCTAAACCAGGGCTAAACCAGGACTAAACCAGGTCTAAACCAGGTCTAAACCAGGTCTAAACCAGGACTAAACCAGGTCTAAACCAGGTCTAAACCAGGTCTAAACCAGGTCTAAACCAGGACTAAACCAGGACTAAACCAGGACTAAACCAGGTCTAAACCAGGACTAAACCAGGTCTAAACCAGGGCTAAACCAGGTCTAAACCAGGGCTAAACCAGGACTAAACCAGGACTAAACCAGGTCTAAACCAGGTCTAAACCAGGACTAAACCAGGTCTAAACCAAGACTAAACCAGGGCTAAACCAGGTCTAAACCAGGACTAAACCAGGTCTAAACCAGGACTAAACCAGGACTAAACCAGGACTAAACCAGGTCTAAACCAGGACTAAACCAGGTCTAAACCAGGGCTAAACCAGGTCTAAACCAGGGCTAAACCAGGACTAAACCAGGACTAAACCAGGTCTAAACCAGGTCTAAACCAGGACTAAACCAGGTCTAAACCAAGACTAAACCAGGGCTAAACCAGGTCTAAACCAGGACTAAACCAGGGCTAAATCAGGACTGGTTTGCGGTCCTACAGGCTGTCCTGGTAATACTTAGTCCTGGTCCTGGTACTGGTCCTGGTCCGTACCTGGTCCTGGTCTGTACTTAGTCCTGGTCCTGGTCCTGGTCCGTACCTGGTCCTGGTCTGTACCTAGTCCTGATCCTGGTCGTACCTGGTGCTGATGCGGTCGTACAGATTGTCCCGGGAGTACTTAGTCCTGGTCCTGGTCCTGGTCCTGGTCCTGGTCGTACCTGGTCCTGGTCCTGGTCCTGGTCCTGGTCTGTACCTAGTCCTGGTCCTGGTCCTGGTCCTGGTCGTACCTGGTCCTGGTCTGTACCTAGTCCTGATCCTGGTCGTACCTGGTGCTGATGCGGTCGTACAGATTGTCCCGGGAGTACTTAGTCCTGGTCCTGGTCCTGGTCCTGGTCCTGGTCGTACCTGGTCCTGGTCCTGGTCCTGGTCGTACCTGGTGCTGATGCGGTCGTACAGATTGTCCCGGGAGTATTGCCGGAACAGTATGGCGGCCTTCTCGGTGAGCGAGGCTTTGTGGAAGGGCAGGCAGTTGTGGCAGGAGTGCAGCCGGATCTTGAGCTCCTCCAGCTCCTGGCGGTAGCTGGTGAGGGGCAGGGACGGGTCCTGGATGGCGAACACCTTCACCACCACCAGGCCCTCGCGGTGCTTGGCCCGGGCCACCTTAAAGAACCGGGTACTGCCCAGGCTCTTGTCGTACTCGTAGTCGTGGATGTCCGAGAAGTAACTGTCCACCGAGAGGATCTGCGACGGCGCGATGCCGGCGAGCTGGTTCCCCATCCTGTCTGTGGAACAAAGTACTATTACTATACAGTACTGCAGTAGTAGTAGTACTGTAGTACTGTAGTAGGCAGCTGGTTCCCCATCCTGTCTGTGGAACAAAGTACTATTACTATACAGTACTGCAGTAGTAGTAGTACTGTAGTACTGTAGTAGGCAGCTGGTTCCCCATCCTGTCTGTGGAACAAAGTACTATTACTATACAGTACTGCAGTAGTAGTAGTACTGTAGTACTGTAGTAGGCAGCTGGTTCCCCATCCTGTCTGTGGAACAAAGTACTATTACTATACAGTACTGCAGTAGTAGTAGTACTGTAGTACTGTAGTAGGCAGCTGGTTCCCCATCCTGTCTGTGGAACAAAGTACTATTACTATACAGTACTGCAGTAGTAGTAGTACTGTAGTAGTACTGTAGTAGGCAGCTGGTTCCCCATCCTGTCTGTGGAACAAAGTACTATTACTATACAGTACTGCAGTAGTAGTAGTACTGTAGTAGTACTGTAGTAGGCAGCTGGTTCCCCATCCTGTCTGTGGAACAAAGTACTATTACTATACAGTACTGCAGTAGTAGTAGTACTGTAGTACTGTAGTAGGCAGCTGGTTCCCCATCCTGTCTGTGGAACAAAGTACTATTACTATACAGTACTGCAGTAGTAGTAGTACTGTAGTACTGTAGTAGGCAGCTGGTTCCCCATCCTGTCTGCGGAACAAAGTACTATTACTATACAGTACTGCAGTAGTAGTAGTACTGTAGTACTGTAGTAGGCAGCTGGTTCCCCATCCTGTCTGTGGAACAAAGTACTATTACTATACAGTACTGCAGTAGTAGTAGTACTGTAGTAGTACTGTAGTAGGCAGCTGGTTCCCCATCCTGTCTGTGGAACAAAGTACTATTACTATACAGTACTGCAGTAGTAGTAGTACTGTAGTACTGTAGTAGGCAGCTGGTTCCCCATCCTGTCTGTGGAACAAAGTACTATTACTATACAGTACTGCAGTAGTAGTAGTACTGTAGTACTGTAGTAGGCAGCTGGTTCCCCATCCTGTCTGTGGAACAAAGTACTATTACTATACAGTACTGCAGTAGTAGTAGTACTGTAGTACTGTAGTAGGCAGCTGGTTCCCCATCCTGTCTGTGGAACAAAGTACTATTACTATACAGTACTGCAGTAGTAGTAGTACTGTAGTACTGTAGTAGGCAGCTGGTTCCCCATCCTGTCTGTGGAACAAAGTACTATTACTATACAGTACTGCAGTAGTAGTAGTACTGTAGTACTGTAGTAGGCAGCTGGTTCCCCATCCTGTCTGTGGAACAAAGTACTATTACTATACAGTACTGCAGTAGTAGTAGTACTGTAGTACTGTAGTAGGCAGCTGGTTCCCCATCCTGTCTGCAGAACAAAGTACTATTACTATACAGTACTGCAGTAGTAGTAGTACTGTAGTAGTACTGTAGTAGGCAGCTGGTTCCCCATCCTGTCTGTGGAACAAAGTACTATTACTATACAGTACTGCAGTAGTAGTAGTACTGTAGTACTGTAGTAGGCAGCTGGTTCCCCATCCTGTCTGTGGAACAAAGTACTATTACTATACAGTACTGCAGTAGTAGTAGTACTGTAGTACTGTAGTAGGCAGCTGGTTCCCCATCCTGTCTGTGGAACAAAGTACTATTACTATACAGTACTGCAGTAGTAGTAGTACTGTAGTACTGTAGTAGGCAGCTGGTTCCCCATCCTGTCTGTGGAACAAAGTACTATTACTATACAGTACTGCAGTAGTAGTAGTACTGTAGTAGTACTGTAGTAGGCAGCTGGTTCCCCATCCTGTCTGCAGAACAAAGTACTATTACTATACAGTACTGCAGTAGTAGTAGTACTGTAGTACTGTAGTAGGCAGCTGGTTCCCCATCCTGTCTGTGGAACAAAGTACTATTACTATACAGTACTGCAGTAGTAGTAGTACTGTAGTACTGTAGTAGGCAGCTGGTTCCCCATCCTGTCTGTGGAACAAAGTACTATTACTATACAGTACTGCAGTAGTAGTAGTACTGTAGTACTGTAGTAGGCAGCTGGTTCCCCATCCTGTCTGCGGAACAAAGTACTATTACTATACAGTACTGCAGTAGTAGTAGTACTGTAGTACTGTAGTAGGCAGCTGGTTCCCCATCCTGTCTGCAGAACAAAGTACTATTACTATACAGTACTGCAGTAGTAGTAGTACTGTAGTAGTACTGTAGTAGGCAGCTGGTTCCCCATCCTGTCTGTGGAACAAAGTACTATTACTATACAGTACTGCAGTAGTAGTAGTACTGTAGTACTGTAGTAGGCAGCTGGTTCCCCATCCTGTCTGTGGAACAAAGTACTATTACTATACAGTACTGCAGTAGTAGTAGTACTGTAGTACTGTAGTAGGCAGCTGGTTCCCCATCCTGTCTGCGGAACAAAGTACTATTACTATACAGTACTGCAGTAGTAGTAGTACTGTAGTACTGTAGTAGGCAGCTGGTTCCCCATCCTGTCTGCAGAACAAAGTACTATTACTATACAGTACTGCAGTAGTAGTAGTACTGTAGTACTGTAGTAGGCAGCTGGTTCCCCATCCTGTCTGTGGAACAAAGTACTATTACTATACAGTACTGCAGTAGTAGTAGTACTGTAGTAGTACTGTAGTAGGCAGCTGGTTCCCCATCCTGTCTGTGGAACAAAGTACTATTACTATACAGTACTGCAGTAGTAGTAGTACTGTAGTAGTACTGTAGTAGGCAGCTGTTCCCCATCCTGTCTGTGGAACAAAGTACTATTACTATACAGTACTGCAGTAGTAGTAGTACTGTAGTACTGTAGTAGGCAGCTGGTTCCCCATCCTGTCTGTGGAACAAAGTACTATTACTATACAGTACTGCAGTAGTAGTAGTACTGTAGTAGTACTGTAGTAGGCAGCTGGTTCCCCATCCTGTCTGTGGAACAAAGTACTATTACTATACAGTACTGCAGTAGTAGTAGTACTGTAGTACTGTAGTAGGCAGCTGTTCCCCATCCTGTCTGTGGAACAAAGTACTATTACTATACAGTACTGCAGTAGTAGTAGTACTGTAGTACTGTAGTAGGCAGCTGGTTCCCCATCCTGTCTGCAGAACAAAGTACTATTACTATACAGTACTGCAGTAGTAGTAGTACTGTAGTACTGTAGTAGGCAGCTGGTTCCCCATCCTGTCTGTGGAACAAAGTACTATTACTATACAGTAGTGCAGTAGTAGTAGTACTGTAGTACTGTAGTAGGCAGCTGGTTCCCCATCCTGTCTGCGGAACAAAGTACTATTACTATACAGTACTGCAGTAGTAGTAGTACTGTAGTACTGTAGTAGGCAGCTGGTTCCCCATCCTGTCTGCAGAACAAAGTACTATTACTATACAGTACTGCAGTAGTAGTAGTACTGTAGTACTGTAGTAGGCAGCTGGTTCCCCATCCTGTCTAATTACCCATGTATTACCTGTGTATTACCTGTGTATTACCCGTGTATTACTTGTGTATTACCTGTGTATTACCCGTGTATTGCCCGTGTATTGCCCGTGTATTGCCCGTGTATTACCCGTGTATTATCTGTGTATTGCCCGTGTATTATCTGTGTATTGCCCGTGTATTATCTGTGTATTACCTGTGTATGACCCGTGTATTGCCCGTGTATTGCCCGTGTATTGCCCGTGTATGACCCGTGTATTGCCCGTGTATTGCCCGTGTATTGCCCGTGTATTGCCCGTGTATTACCCGTGTATTATCTGTGTATTACCCGTGTATTACCCGTGTATTGCCCGTGTATTACCCGTGTATGACCCGTGTATGGCCCGTGTATGACCCGTGTATTGCCCGTGTATGGCCCGTGTATTGCCCGTGTATTGCCCGTGTATTGCCCGTGTATTGCCCGTGTATTACCCGTGTATTACCCGTGTATGACCCGTGTATTACCCGTGTATTACCCGTGTATTACCCGTGTATGACCCGTGTATTGCCCGTGTATTGCCCGTGTATTGCCCGTGTATTACCCGTGTTTTACCCGTGTATTACCCGTGTATTACCCGTGTATTATCCGTGTATTACCTGTGTATTACCCGTGTATTACCCGTGTATTACCCGTGTATTGCCCGTGTATTACCCGTGTTTTACCCGTGTTTTACCCGTGTATTACCCGTGTATTACCCGTGTATTACCCGTGTATTATCTGTGTATTACCTGTGTATTACCTGTGTATTACCCGTGTATTACCCGTGTATTACCCGTGTATTACCCGTGTATTACCTGTGTATTATCTGTGTATTACCCGTGTATTATCTGTGTATTACCTGTGTATTACCTGTGTATTACCCGTGTATTACCCGTGTATTACCCGTGTATTGCCCGTGTATTACCCGTGTATTACCCGTGTATTACCCGTGTATTACCCGTGTATTACCCGTGTATTACCTGTGTATTACCCGTGTATTACCCGTGTATTACCCGTGTATTACCTGTGTATTACCCGTGTATTACCCGTGTATTATCTGTGTATTACCTGTGTATTACCCGTGTATTACCCGTGTATTGCCCGTGTATTACCCGTGTATTACCCGTGTATTACCCGTGTATTGCCCGTGTATTACCTGTGTATTACCCGTGTATTACCCGTGTATTACCTGTGTATTGCCCGTGTATGACCCGTGTATTGCCCGTGTATGGCCCGTGTATTGCCCGTGTATTGCCCGTGTATTACCCGTGTATTGCCCGTGTATTGCCCGTGTATTACCCGTGTATTACCCGTGTATTATCCGTGTATTACCCGTGTATTACCCGTGTATTACCTGTGTATTGCCTGTAGTCACCTCCTGAGCCTGGGACGCTGCTGTTGTTGTCGTTAGCTTTAGCCTGGCAGCTAACGCTAGCCGCTGGTGTCCAGTCGGAGCTCCGCAGCTAACGTCAGGTTTCCTCCGCGCAGACTCGGGGCTACATGTTTCTCTCTGTGCAGCTGCGGGAGACCACAGCTCTGACCTCTGACCTCTGACCTCTGACTGTGACTTTAAACCGATGTAAGGACAGCTTCTGCGGGAGCTAAACGAGCTGCAGCTACACCGTGATGCGCCAGCTGTTGTTGTTGTTGTGTTTCCGGGTCGGCGCCGTCAGAGGAGTGACGTCATGACGCAGAGGGGGTAAAAAAAGCGACAGAAATGTGTTTATGTCCAGGAGAAACCGGGGTCTGCAGATGACTCTGAGTAACTCTGAGGGAATAAGACCCAGCGATGGTGAAAGCGAACAAACTGCTTCATGCAACACAGTCAGGAGAGCGACATCTGCTGGATGTATCTGTGAAATGCATTTGTGGGGAAACTGGCTGTGTGACCCAGTGTTGCCAGATTGGGCTACTTTTGCTCTCTCTCGGCGGAAAAAAATAGCGTTGGGCGGGTGTATAATATTTGGGCTATTTTTAGACTTATGGGGCGGGATTTTGAAAATGTAAAATAAACTTATTTTAATAACATTTTAAAATTTCCTGATCAATAATTGTATATATTTGCTGGTTATTGATGAATAAAATTAATTTGTAAAATAGAGGTAGTAATATTAGTGTCACTAGTTGTCAATCACATGTCTAATTATTGGTTGAAAAAAGTAAACACTGCAGCCCTGTGAGAGAGCTGTTTGTTTTTCTGATTACACTCATTGTGGAGACTGTTTATTACTTTTTCCATTGGCAGTTGTGAAGTTTTGTGTGCTCAAAATATGTTCTTTCATATGTATTACAGTTTTAACATTAAGATTGTAGAATGGTTGTGATTTGGGTGGGTTTTTATTGCGTTTGGCGGGTTTTACGTTATATTTGGGCTGGAAACTGTCAGTCAGATCTGGCAACCCTGGTGTGACCTACTTTCTAATAAAGATTCAGTTTTTAATGACATAAATCCAGAGCATGTGTTGACAGTTTAAACATGAACAAAGGGAGATGAAGTCACTGGGCTCACGCTGTTTCAGCTTCAGTTCATTTGTGTGGAGGTTTGTTTAGTTGTGCCTGAGCTTTTCTTTTGCATTGACGCACCTGTCTTGAAGAAAGTCACAGTTTTCCTGGCTTTGATTTGTTTATCTGCCACGGCTGGGATTTGCTCTCATGACTTTTTCACAACTAAACTGAATCTGTGAGCAGAACATTAACAGAGGTCTGCAGTGATGCTGACGGACTTCTGCAGGTCCTCCATGGTCTGCTCTTTGACCTGGAGGCAGAAAAATCATTATAAGGCCAAAGCTAAGGTTAATCTTAGCAGTGTTAAAGTATTCTGCTTGTTTACCTTAGTTCAGACTCTAAGTTTATCAATAAAGTATTTAGATTAGGCCTCTACTCACATATGATATGAATTATTTTGTCACTATTTTACAATGTTTTATGATAATGCATGTAGTTACATCTGTGTATGATTAGACTTAGGTTGTTTATGTGTCCTCACTAGTTAATCATCCTGATAGGGGAGTGTTCTTACACTGTAAAAAATATCTGTAGATTTCATGGTACAAATCTGTAAAATCTCAACAGTAAAAGACCGTAGTTGATATATCGGTAAAATACTGTTTTGGTTACGGTAATTGACTGTAATATTAAAAATAAGGCAAAATTGTATTTTTTAGTTTTATTTTTTGTAATGTATACAGTATAGCACTGTTAAAAAAAATCGAGGCCTGTGTTTATTACAGTTTAACACCTTTTCAAAAGATAATAACTTTAAATTTTACAGTAAATGTTGATTAAAAGTTAAGTCACAAACTAAAATATACATTAACCTATTTTTTTTTAAAGATAATAACTTTATTTTGCAGTAAATAATAATAAAAACTCAAGTCAAAAACTGTAAAAACAACATCTGTGATAAAATGATACTGTAAAATGAAATACAGGCCTCTTGTACTTTTTACGGTAGAATTCTGGCAACCACAGCTGCCAATTTTTTACTGTAAAATTTACAGATTTTTTTTTACAGTGCAGCTCCTGTGCACAAATCAAACCCTTGATAAGACTGCGCTCTTATCTCAGTGATGTGGCACTAGCTGTCCCTTCATAGCCTTTCCTTTCTGATTCACTCACTCCCAGGACTTACCACTCACTTCTAACATTTACCTAACTATGATTATTATTATTATTATTACACTGTAAAAAAAATCTGTACATTTTACAGGTAAAAAATTGTCAGCTGTGGTTGCCAGAATTCTACCTGTAAAAACTACAAGAGGCCTTTATTTCATTTTACAGTATAATTTTATCACAAATGTTGTTTTTACAGTTTTTGACTTGAGTTTGTATTATTATTTACTGCAAAATAAAGTTATTATCTTAAAAAAATATAGGTTAATGTAAATTTTTAGTTTGTGACTTACATTTTAATCAACATTTACTGTAAAATTTAAAGTTATTATCTTTAAAAAATAGGTTAATGTATATTTTAGTTTGTGACTTAACTTTTAATCAACATTTACTGTAAAATTTAAAGTTATTATCTTTTGAAAAGGTGTTAAACTGTAATAAACACAGGACTGATTTTTTTTTAACAGTGCTATACTGTATACATTACAAAAAACAAAACTAAATTGCCTTATTTTTAATATTACAGTTAATTACCGTAACCAAAACAGTATTTTACCGATATATCAACTACGGTCTTTTACTGTTGAGATTTTACAGATTTTTACCATGAAATCTACAGATATTTTTTACAAGTGTATTATGTTTCTAACCTGTCTTAACATAAACTTTCCCAGAGTCAGTAACTTGTATAGTATTACCACTAATGTTAACACGATCTCCTCCTCTCCAAACCCACCCTTCTTGCAGGTGTTCAGACCTCTTTTAAAGCTAGGACACAATTACAAACCACCCCCAGCAAAATTCCTGTGAACCAGTTTGAAACCGTAGCTCGCTGACTTTTCTGACGTAACGACGCCTCGGTTTTTATGAGCGATTTTTGGCACAGTGTAGCACAAATCGAAACAATGCTCTGCAACGCTGAGAGGCTCAAGCTCAACATCTCAGCTCTGATCTAAACCAGGACTAAACCAGGTCTAAACCAAGACTAAGCAGTTGTGGGCCCTCACTGCTGGAGTTCATGCCCTGACCATGTTCCAGAAGTCAGACCTGATGTGGATAAACCGGACCTGCAGCTCTCACAGGAGGCAGAGTTCCAACCCACAGCTCATACTGCCGTTTTACCCTTGGGCAAGACACGTCATCTACTTTACCTGTATGAATGTGTGAGTGCCACTGTGTTCGGTGGAGGTCACGTGGGTGCACAATGGCTGCCACATCTCTGTCAGTCTGCCCCAGGGCACAGAGTGTGACTGAGAGGAGGGAGAGTGAACTATTACAGATTATTATTATTATTATTATTATTATTATTATTATTATTATTATTATTATTATTATTATTACTTTGAGAGCTGTGAGCTGGAGCTGTGTGAAAGGAACCACTGCTAAAAATATTGATTAAATTGTTGTTAGTACAGTTTTGTGTTTTATAATGACCCTCTTGGTTTATTTTGAACTGGACTCACAGATTCATGTCGTTTTAACTCAATTCAGGTTTATTTGTATGTCCCAGGATCACAACAAAAGTCTCCTCAAAGGCTTCACAAACAGTTGATCAAACATAAACACAATCAACACAAACAATAACTACACTAAACTACACACAAACAATAACTACACTAAACTACACTGAGCCAGGACACTCCTGTCCTTAGCCCCGCCTTCTCTTAAGGAAAAACTCCTAAAAAAAACCCAGCTGTGGTAAAAAAAACAGAAACCTTCTGGAGCCCAGATGGACAGAGGACAGAGGACAGAGGACAGGGGACAGAGGACAGTGAACATCTGTACTGAGGTGAGAATACTGTTACTTCACAATTATATTACTCAAGTAGAAGTAAAAGTACTCCTTGTAAAATTGACTAAAGCAAAATTGTACTTAAGTAAAAGTACAAAGCTTACTTAAGTACATTTTTCATGTATCTGTACTTTATTTGAGTAAATTTTACAAGGGGTACTTTTACTTTTACTCCACTACATTTATGAGTTGGTTTGAAGTACAAAGTATTTTGAGTTTGGTTTGTGTTTTTGTCAGTGTAAATATAACAGATGCAGTAAAGTAGTACTGCTTTAGAAACATCAGAATAATAAAGACAGAGGACCTCGGCATCAGATTCTCTTTACTGCACTGTTAACCTTTAGTTTACAGCAAAAACATTTAACTCATTCAGTAGTTCTTGAATCTGTACAAAATACTTTTACTTTTTTACTCACAAGTACATTTGAAACTGAGTACTTTATTACTTTTATTTAAGTAGAAATTCTCGAGTCAAGCTTTGCTTCTTTACCTGTACTTTTACTTAAATGTCTATAATGAAGAACCTAACCCAGCTTTGGAAACAGTAACGTGTATTTTAATAATAATTTTCTCTTTAATAGAGACTCCCTGACCCGGAAACACAGCGGGGCTCCTCCAGAATAAAGGCCCCCGTGCGAGTCTCCCGCCCCGGGCTTTTACTGTGAAGCTCCGTGACCGCTGCGGCTCCGGTTCCTCCTGAATCCTCTCCAAATGACTCACGGAAGATGCTGAAGAAAAGGGAGCTGCTGGTGAGTTTATTTATCCTTTATTTATTCCCCTCCTGTTCCTCTCCTGTCCGCTTTACCCGAACCTTAACCCGGGTTCAGCCGCGGAGGGACCCGGGCACAGCGGCGGCTCCTCTGGACTCCTCACGCCGACATCGGAGCGCTGTCCTCGGCTGTAGCCCTCAGGTGTCACCGGGGAGGCTAGCGTTAGCGCGTTAGCTTGAGCTGTTTGGCTTTTAATGACCCCATTTACTTCTGTTTTTTGTGATACATGCTGTTAAAGGTCTTAAAGGCTCATACTTTGTTGTTGGTGATGTTTTTGTGTTTGGAAACTTGTGAAAGCCGGCTGCGTTGGAGCTGGTTAGCATGCTAACTGAAGCTAACTGTGGCTAACTGAAGCTAACTGTGGCTAACGTCAGGCTGTGCGTCCCGTGCGTCAGGTGTCTCACTCCAGGGCGTGATTGAACTGTGAGCAGAGCGCCCTTTAGCCCGGGGGTAATAAAGGACAGCGCCAGGTGTGAGGACGTGTGTTTAAAACTTAAGTTAGGGAAGGATTTGAGATGAAAACAGCTAATTAGCCGCACAGCCAAGCTAGCGCTAAACAGTAAACACAGCTCCTCAGTGAAGGCTCTGAGATTTGTCTCACGCTACTTCCTGGTCTGGGTTTAGCTCTTGTTCTGGAAAATAACAGGAGACACCCAACTGTTTATTATTAATCTGTTTATTTACACACACACAATCACTCTGTCACACGCAGAAAATCACTCTGTCACAGGCAGAATCACTCTGTCACAGGCAGAAAATCACTCTGTCACACGCAGAATCACTCTGTCACACACAGAGAATCACTCTGTCACACACAGAGAATCACTCTGTCACAGGCAGAATCACTCTGTCACACACACAGAATCACTCTGTCACACACAGAGAATCACTCTGTCACACACAGAGAATCACTCTGTCACAGGCAGAATCACTCTGTCACAGGCAGAATCACTCTGTCACACACAGAAAATCACTCTGTCACAGGCAGAATCACTCTGTCACAGGCAGAATCACTCTGTCACACACAGAAAATCACTCTGTCACACGCAGAAAATCACTCTGTCACAGGCAGAATCACTCTGTCACAGGCAGAATCACTCTGTCACAGGCAGAATCACTCTGTCACAGGCAGAAAATCACTCTGTCACACACAGAATCACTCTGTCACACACAGAGAATCACTCTGTCACAGGCAGAATCACTCTGTCACAGGCAGAATCACTCTGTCACAGGCAGAATCACTCTGTCACAGGCAGAAAATCACTCTGTCACAGGCAGAAAATCACTCTGTCACAGGCAGAATCACTCTGTCACAGGCAGAATCACTCTGTCACAGGCAGAATCACTCTGTCACAGGCAGAATCACTCTGTCACACGCAGAAAATCACTCTGTCACAGGCAGAAAATCACTCTGTCACAGGCAGAATCACTCTGTCACAGGCAGAATCACTCTGTCACACACAGAATAACTCTGTCACAGGCAGAATCACTCTGTCACACACAGAGAATCACTCTGTCACAGGCAGAATCACTCTGTCACAGGCAGAATCACTCTGTCACACACAAAATCACTCTGTCACACACAGAAAATCACTCTGTCACACACAGAAAATCACTCTGTCACACACAGAAAATCACTCTGTCACAGGCAGAATCACTCTGTCACACACAGAAAATCACTCTGTCACACACACAAAATCACTCTGTCACAGGCAGAATCACTCTGTCACAGGCAGAATCACTCTGTCACAGGCAGAATCACTCTGTCACAGGCAGAATCACTCTGTCACACACAGAAAATCACTCTGTCACAGGCAGAATCACTCTGTCACAGGCAGAATCACTCTGTCACACACAGAAAATCACTCTGTCACAGGCAGAATCACTCTGTCACAGGCAGAATCACTCTGTCACAGGCAGAATCACTCTGTCACAGGCAGAATCACTCTGTCACACACAGAAAATCACTCTGTCACACACAGAAAATCACTCTGTCACACACAGAAAATCACTCTGTCACAGGCAGAATCACTCTGTCACACACAGAATAACTCTGTCACACACAGAAAATCACTCTGTCACACACAGAGAATCACTCTGTCACAGGCAGAATCACTCTGTCACAGGCAGAATCACTCTGTCACAGGCAGAATCACTCTGTCACAGGCAGAATCACTCTGTCACAGGCAGAATCACTCTGTCACACACAATCACTGTCACACACAGAGAATCACTCTGTCACACACAGAGAATCACTCTGTCACACACAGAGAATCACTCTGTCACACACAGAGAATCACTCTGTCACACACAGAGAATCACTCTGTCACACACAGAGAATCACTCTGTCACACACAGAGAATCACTCTGTCACACACACAGAATCACTCTGTCACACACAGAAAATCACTCTGTCACAGGCAGAATCACTCTGTCACACACAGAAAATCACTCTGTCACACACAGAAAATAACTCTGTCACACACACAGAATCACTCTGTCACACACAGAGAATCACTCTGTCACAGGCAGAATCACTCTGTCACAGGCAGAATCACTCTGTCACAGGCAGAATCACTCTGTCACAGGCAGAATCACTCTGTCACACACAGAGAATCACTCTGTCACACGCAGAGAATCACTCTGTCACACACAGAGAATCACTCTGTCACACACAGAGAATCACTCTGTCACACGCAGAAAATCACTCTGTCACAGGCAGAATCACTCTGTCACACACAGAAAATAACTCTGTCACACACAGAATAACTCTGTCACACACAGAGAATCACTCTGTCACAGGCAGAATCACTCTGTCACACACAGAGAATCACTCTGTCACACACAGAGAATCACTCTGTCACACACAGAGAATCACTCTGTCACACACAGAGAATCACTCTGTCACAGGCAGAATCACTCTGTCACAGGCAGAATCACTCTGTCACAGGCAGAATCACTCTGTCACAGGCAGAGAATCACTCTGTCACAGGCAGAATCACTCTGTCACAGGCAGAGAATCACTCTGTCACAGGCAGAGAATCACTCTGTCACAGGCAGAGAATCACTCTGTCACAGGCAGAGAATCACTCTGTCACAGGCAGAGAATCACTCTGTCACACGCAGAATCACTCTGTCACACGCAGAATCACTCTGTCACACGCAGAATCACTCTGTCACAGGCAGAATCACTCTGTCACAGGCAGAATCACTCTGTCACAGGCAGAGAATCACTCTGTCACAGGCAGAATCACTCTGTCACAGGCAGAGAATCACTCTGTCACAGGCAGAGAATCACTCTGTCACACGCAGAGAATCACTCTGTCACAGGCAGAGAATCACTCTGTCACAGGCAGAGAATCACTCTGTCACACGCAGAATCACTCTGTCACACGCAGAATCACTCTGTCACACACAGAGAATCACTCTGTCACACGCAGAATCACTTGAAGAGCAGTAATGTTGATATAAAGTCTGTCTTGTGTCCTAGTTCCTCTCACTGTAGTTTTAGTGTGGAACAGTCTGGGGCTGCAACAACTAATTAGATTAATTGATTTTAATGAATTATTGAAATAATTGTAAATTAATTTAGTAATGGAATAATCACCCACTGGGTTATTAACAGACTCTGAAACATGCCGTGTGCTGAGAGAGGACAGAAGGCGCTTTTCCACTCGGCAGATGTACAGGACGCCTTAGAACGGGACGCCCCAAAACCTGCTGGGTTTCCCTGACTCTGTCTCCAGGAGACCCACGGCTGTTACACAAACACTGACGTCACACAAAACAAACGTTTTGTTAATAAATGAGACAAAAATGTGTTTGAAACTCACTTTTAAAACATAAAGCCACTTAATAAAAAGACGAACGTAAATCCTGGCGTGCGTCGTCTGCGCGAGGCCGGCGTGCGTCGTCTGCGCGAGGCCGGCGTGCGTCGTCTGCGCGAGGCCGGCGTGCGTCGTCTGCGCGAGGCCGGCGTGCGTCGTCTGCGCGAGGCCGGCGTGCGTCGTCTGCGCGAGGCCGGCGTGCGTCGTCTGCGCGAGGCCGGCGTATAATGAAGGAGGGAATACGTCTGAAACATTGAACTAGCGCCATCTTGTTTATGTTCTGTACTGTGCTCTGAACTAAAGACTAAACTGTTAATACTTGATAAAAATGACCCACGTGTCCCCAGATGTGATGTAAACATGTTTAAATCAAATATTAGTTTTACTGATAACAGTAGTACAGCTGATTTATTCACAATTATAATGTATTTTACATAATGGCCAAGTTTTTGTTTATGTTTACATGTTTTGATTCTAAACCCGTACATCGCTGATCGTCCAATCAGAAAAGCAGAAAGAGTGTGCTCTGATTCCACACAGGCCAACTGTACAGCAGCAGGACTCAGTTACAGCAGAGCGACAGAAGCAGAAGAGGCCACTGTTTACATTCAGACTGCAGTACTGATTCAAACCAGTGGCAGCGCTGCTGTTACAGTACCTTTAAATGCTAAAATAATTTACTAACAACAATAATGATAATAGTATTAGTAGTTGTAATAATAGTTCTTTACATGAGTCCATTCTTTCTTCCCTCTGACCCATTCATACAGGCTAGGTGGGTGAAGTGTCTTGCCTAAGGACACAACGGAGGTATGAACTGGGAGAGCTGGAGTTGAACCACCATCTTTCTGGTTACAGGAGGATCACTCTTCCTCCTGAGCTTTTAATACATTTCCCAGGCAGGTGTTTCTAATGAAGTGGTGAAACAAACAGACTCAAAGTTTATACAGATAGCTTCTTTTGTGAGAACGTCTGTAAATGTGGGTCACAATAAAATGATCAGAACTGAGTCCATCACTGAGTCTGTGGCGTTGGTGAGTTCTGAAGCAGGACTTTCCTAACTGCTCTGATACCAGATCTTCTGGTTTGTGTTGTTTGGCCGTGTTTTTGTAAAGGTGTGTTGTGTTTTGAGAAGGATGGGCAAGGAGCTGTTCATGATTTAAGAATGTGTTGTGTTTTTGATTATAATAATAATAATATTTCTGCTGTGTTGTTGTGATAATAACATCCCGGTTGTGTTGTGTGTTTTTTTGTAGAGAGATGGACACCGAGCTGTTCATGGAGTGTGAGGAGGAGGAGCTGGAGCCGTGGCAGCAGGTCGACGACTCTGTGGAGGAGGACGATGGAGACTTCATGGACTACACCCACCCAGGTCAGAACTGGACCAGGACTGGACCAGGACTGAGCTAGAGCTGAACTAGAACCGGCCAAAGACTGATGCCCTTTACAAACACACGCCGTCACCCTGACCTTCTCCTGAAATCTTCAGGAGGGGCGTGTTGTTTGTATGCAGTCCCCCACTTTTCACACCTGGAGCCTGTCCTTGGAGGCTGCTAGTGCTGTGTCCAGAGTGATCAGCTGTTTGTACGCAGCAGTAGATCGTCCGGAGGCCAGCTGATGATGCGCAAATCCTGGTGCACTCACTTTTCTCTGTGTAGTTATGTTGTGCGTTAGATTGAGTAAGTGTAGAGATATCAGTGCTTAAGCCGCTGTCGCTGCGAAGGACTCTGCTCTTTTATTTGTTAGCTTTCTGCTGTTAGCAGCTGCGCTAATTAGGCCCCGCTCCCCTCACCCCCCGCAGCACCTGGACTCTCTCCTCTTATGCGTGTATTCAGTCCTCCTGACATCCTACCGACTTTATCCTGCAGTATGTACACACACCACAGGAGAAGATCGGGAGGCACACTTCCTGACATTGTTCGGAGACGCTGTTTGTAAAGGGCATGAGGTAGAACTGAACCAGGTCTACTGAACAAAAGACTGGACCCGAACTGAGCCACGACCAGACTAGGATTGAGTCAGAACGGGAGCTGAATTAGACCAAAACTAGATCATAACTGAACCAGGACTAAACCAGGTCTGCAGAACAGAGTGTGCGTCTTGTATAATGCTTGTCTCTCTCTCTCTGTGCAGTGGAGGACTCCCCTGCTTCCACACCTCCCTCTGAGAGTCCGCCCCCTCCCCCTGCTCCTCCCCCTCGTGCACCTGCACCCAAACCTAAAGGTGAGTCAGGTGAGCTCTGTGCAGGTGAGGTTACTTTGGCAAAATGTGATGCTTTCTTAATTCCCTAAAACATTTCAGAGTTTGGAGAGTCTAAATGTCCCGCAGTGGATGAATGTGAGAGAATGGTTGGCGTCAGCTCAGAGACGCACTGGTCCAGGGTGTGTCCCGCCTCAGGCCCATAGCTGCTGGGATAGGCTCTACTCACCAGGAATCAGTGGAAGAACATGAACATGTCTTTATTTACATGATGCTTTGTTTTCTCCCGTTCAGCTCCAGACCCGGTTCCGGTCCCGTCCCGGTCCGCCCCGGTCTCTACAGCTCCTTCAGTTCCCGCCCCCTCATCCACGGTGGCCCCGCCCCTCGTGACTCAGCCTCAGCCCATCATCCTGTCGCAGCTTCCTCGAGGAGCCTTCATCGTCCCATCGTCAGGATCACGCTCTCAGCCACTGTTCTTCTCCACACAGGTACTAACCAGGAAGAACCGGGTCTAAACTGGGTCTAAACTAGCCTGGCCTGCCAGACTTTTCCTATTCTTTACAAAGAAGTTAGTCTGGTACCTCTTCGGTAACATTTAGTTTCTGAGGCGGAACAATCAAAGGCAGAGTAACCAATCAGAGAAATGAAGGGCGGGTCATAAGCTGTGCACTGCTGACCCAAACAAACATGGATTCCTACTGTTTTTTTTAAAATAAATCACCAGAATACGGTGTATTATGAGCAACTGTGTCCTTATTTCTGAACGAGGACATCAGCAGAAGCCACTTAACTGTTGTTAAAATGGCAACAAGATGAAGGAAAAAAATCCCACATAGGACTGAACGCGGACGTCAGCAGAACCAACAGGTGACGAAGGAAAGCACTAAACACCGATAATTAGGTCAGAGAAGTTATTAAATTAGCTCGGTAGCTAGTGCTACGTTAGTTAGCGCTTTCGCTTTCCTAAGATGTGTTGCAGATAAAGCTCGGTGATTGGCCATTTCCAAATTGAATCAGAGAAATGCGCCGCCCTGAGAGGGGAACCTGTCCCGCTTATGAAAAGCAAGTGGGACAGTCTGGCTCGCAAGGCTGTGTCTAAACCAGGTCCAAACTAGGTGTAAACCGGGTCCAAACCAGGTGTAAACTGTAGTATTTTTCATGTGTTTCAGGGTTTCCCGATGGTGAACTCGGGGACTCCTCTCCTGTTGAACTTTCCGCCTGGCTCCACGGTTCTGCAGCAGGGTCAGGCCGTCCTGAAACCGGGTCAGACCGTCCTGAAACCAACCCAGCCCCTCACCCTCATCCAGAGTAAGATCTGCCATAAAACACCTCTATTCCACTTACAGTTAAATTCCACTTATTCCTTTTCTAATGTGGGCTCCTGCTCCACAGCGCCCTCTCTGGGTCAGCTGGTGCGCCCCAGTGTTGCTGTGACACCGGTCCAAGGCCCCACTACCTCCACCACGACCACACCTGGAGTCATGCACCTGACCATCCGCACCAGCACACCTGAGAGAGGTGAGCTCTGAGCCAATCAGAACACACTGTCACACCTGAGAGAGGTGAGCTCTGAGCCAATCAGAACACACTGTCACACCTGAGAGAGGTGAGCTCTGGGCCAATCAGAAATTATTCTTCAGTGCAACTCTGTCAGATGGAGACCACAGCGTAATTGCAATATAATTAATAAGTTGCCGATATTCTGATAACGATAAATTTGCGACGTATTGTGTAGCGCTACCTTTACTTTTTGCCTCTATCACTGCTGCCACGGCTCTGACTCGTTTCTTTTACTCCACAGTGAACATGGCTCCAGTGGGCGGGGTCTCTTCTGTCACCTCCAGCCCCGCCCTCCCCTCGGGCTCGGCCAATGGCGTGTCCCGGACCGTCACCATCCTCTGCCCCTCCCGGATGGTGACCTCTGCCCCCTCCCGAGCCGTGACCTCCGTGACCTCTGCCCCCTCCCGGGCCGTGACCTCCGTGACCTCCGCCCCCTCCCGAGCGGTGACCTCTGCCTCCTCCCAGCTGCTGACCTCTGACCCCTCGCGTGTGGTGATGAGCGTGGACGAGTTTTACTACGGCTCCCACGAGGGGGACGCCAACCTGAGGAAGGCCCCCACCTCCCAGGGCCAGAGCGGCACCTTCCCCTGCCACCTCTGCCCTTACCACGCCGCCAACAACCTCAGGTACGACCCCTAACCCCACCACGCCGCCAACAACCTCAGGTACGACCCCTAACCCCACCACGCCGCCAACAACCTCAGGTACGACCCCTAACCCCACCACGCCGCCAACAACCTCAGGTACGACCCCCTAACCCTACCACGCCGCCAACAACCTCAGGTACGACCCCTAACCCCACCACGCCGCCAACAACCTCAGGTAACCCTACCAACGCCGCCACAACCTCAGGTA